>NW_020769374.1:828823-888467 GCF_900518735.1 Pseudonaja textilis | reverse complement strand
CTATTCTATTCTATTCTATTCTATTCTATTCTATTCTATTCTATTCTAATGCAGCCCTTTTGCATGAGCACAGATTACTTAATATTGCATGGAATATTGCATGGAATCCATGGATTGCACATTTTTCATCCATATCCATATATTGCCCAAAAAATCTCATAGATCTTAATCTTTCCCTTCTATGCTGTAATTCCTAAATACAACCACACAGGAATGATATAGAAGTAGTCCTCAACTTACAGCCACAACTGGGATCAAGTTTTTCATGGTTGCTAAGTGATCCATGCCCAAACGTATGGGGTTTTTTTTTTGCTATGTTTAAGCAAATCACTGCAGTTGTTAAGTGAATCACATGGTCATTAATGAAATCTGCCACCCCGCATTGACTTTGCTTGTCAGAAGCCAGGTAGGAAGGCAACAAATGGTGATCACATGACCCAGAGATGCCGTAACCATTGTAAATACAAACCTGTTGCCAAGTGCCCAAATTTTGATCACATGACCGTGGGTATCCTGCAACTGACATTAGTCTCAAGATCAATTATAAGTCACTTTTTTCAATGCCGTTCTAATTCCGAACAGTCGCTAAGTGAATGGTTGTAAGTTGAAAACTACTTAAAGAAGTTCTTGATAGCAAACCTAATATAACATCTAGTTTGTGATAGGCATATATGTATCATGCCCCTGGTGGAGACTGACTCTGAGGGAGAGGAGGAAGAGCCGACAGGGAGTAGAAGTGTGGCTCCGGAGGTTTTGGAGGAGGCTGGGGAAGGGCAGAGGTTGGCTGAGCAGTCAGAGGAGAACCCAGGCCCATCCCCTATCCATCCTATGGCATGCAGGGAAGAGTAGTCTACTCAGAAGGAGAGGGCCTTGATCCTCGTCATGGGTTACAGGTGTGAGATCTGCCTAAGAGCATGGACCTGCGTATGGGCGAACGCTGGAAACAAAGCAAGGAAATATCTCTTGTTGATGGTTCCTCTCTGAGTTTGGCGTCCTTCCCAGTGTGTGCTATCTGTGGACGTCCTCCAGCCCTTATCTTGCCTGGGTTGTGTTGCTTTTTTCCTTCTTCTTGTAACTGTTTGTGTGGGAGTTTTTGGGCTTCCGTTAAGAATATTTGGAGCTTGGAAGCAAAGTGAAGGAATAAAAGGGGCTTCACCTGTTTTCTGTGACTGGGTTTGTTTTATATCCCACCCTGGGTCATCACAATATGTTTTACGTTTGGTTTGGAGATTGACGCAGGTCAGCTATGTAGGAGTTACAGATAATCCTTGAGTTACAAATGTAATGGAATGCCTGCCAATTATATTCATAACCTGAGGAGTCACTGGAGTGAATCATGTAAAATAAACTTGAACACTCCCTGCTTTCACCCACGCATTCAGTAATTAAATCCGCAGGTCGTTAAGTGCACATGAGATATCTCAGGGTGGGGAAGGTCATGGGGGGGCAGTTTTCGTGATGGAACAGGCCACTTGCTTAAGGTCTCCACCAAACCACTGAGATTCCTCATGCTCCCCACAATATCTCCCCCCCCCCGCATCCTGCTGCTCTGGGTTACGTACCTTGCAAAGATCTTATGAGCTGTCTCCTCTCCAGCCTCTCTGCTATGCAAGATCACGGTCCCCGGAAGCTTCCAGTCTCCACACAAAACATTTGCAAGTCAACAGGATGCTTTGACTTTGACACGATTTTGCTGCCTGGAAGCTTTCTGTCAGCTTGCAAACATTTTCTGTGGAGACTGGAAGCTTCTGGGGACCGTGATCTGGCACTATTTCAGGCACCCAATTTCAGGATAATCCTATTTTTCCCATTCTTTTCTTTTACAGTGCGCCTCCACCTATTAATTTGTTAATCCACTTAAATTTGTGAGCTTGGTCTTTGTCAAGAATTTTATTAGTGCTTTGACTCTCTGCAAGTCTTAAAGCATCTATTTTGCTTTTTCTCTTACCCCCAAAAGATTTTTAAAGTACCATAAATTTACCCAAGTACATAAGAGGGACACAAAAGGATCCTAGTAAAAACCCTGTACCAGCCTTGGGTTAGGATTATTCATTCCTGCTTTATGGCTTCAGACTCTTACCTCATTCATACACGCACAATCATAGTCTTCAGTAATGACATGAATAAGGAAATTTAAAAAAATTCACATTTTTAAACATCAGAGAGAATGGTTTGATTTCTAATCTCATATTTCTATTCATATAATAGGATATAGCTACCAAGAGTTCCGTGCCCATTTAATTATATCTTTATTTTAAATCGGATTCATTACAACTTTTTTTTTATCATTAACGCCAATTAAATAGCTTTTGTACTCAGAAAGTCACATCTACTGCTAGGATAAAGGTTGTAGCAAGCTACAGTCATGCTGCAGATGTGTGCAGAAGCATATATTCAAACAATCATGTCATTAAATTCATATACATAAGTACATGCATACATACATACATACGTATGTATACATAAATACACACATACACCAGTGGTGGGATTCAAATGTTTTTACTACCAGTTCTGTGGGCATGGCTTGGTGGGCGTGGCAGGGGAAGGATACTGTAAAATTTCCAGTGAGAGGTGGTATTTGCTGGTTCTCTGAACTACTCAAAATTTCCAATTCCGGTTCTCCAGAACTGGTCAGAACCTGCTGAAAGCCTCTGACACACACAGACATATTTATTTATCTATCACATTTTTGAATCACTGATCTCCCTCAGAGAGGAACTCTGGGTAGTGTACAATAAAATGCTTAAATATAAAAACAGCATATAAAAAAATAAAATTTTAAAAGGAAACAAGGATGACTTTAAACCCTGTTTAAAAGGTGAAGGGAAGGGTCTCAGAGCACCAACCAGCCCTAGATGCATGTTCCTCTGGGCTCCCCATGAGGTCACATAGTGGGGGCCTGCCTCACCTCTGGGGGATAGAATATTCCACAGGGTGGAGACAGTGGAAGCTCTCTTCCTAAACCCCACCAGGGTCTGCAACATACCTTCCCTGCCTGATTGGGTGGGACAGGCTGATGTAATGGGATGAAGACGGTTCCGTGGGTAGCCTGGCTCCACGTCACATAGGCAGGGGTGGGATTCTACCAGTTCAGACTGGTTCTATAGAACCGGTTGTTATAATTCTGCATAGTTCGGAGAACCGACAAATTGCGCCCCTGGCTGGCCCCGCCCCTCTCTGCCTGCGCCTCCCCTCCCCGCCCAGTCCCTATTGCGCATGTGTGACATTGCGCACATGCCCAACATTGCTGACTGCATTCTCCCCCGCCCAGTAACTTCTTAAGGAATTTCTTTATTTTTTTTTCCCCCTCCTGACAGCTGCTCTGATGATCAGCTGTGCCGGAATCCCCCTCACTGTCTTACTGCTTCGCCCAGGAGGCTTCCCTGAGGCCCAGGAGGCAAAAAGGGATGTGGGTGAGCAGGGGTGCTGCAAAGAAAAAAAGAAGCCACACCCACTCAGTCACATGGCCACACCCACCTAGCCACACCCACAGAAGTGTTGGTTAAAAAAACTGAATCCCACCCCTGCATGTAGGGTTTTATAAATCATAACCAACACCTTGACTCTATTATCAATTAAGTACCTATTGTTAAAAATGCACACAACCTCACATAACACCCTTAGCAATACATATACTGGTGTGTGAATAGCCACAGGCACATTCTCATCATAAAAATAATGGTGCAGGCAATAATTTTGATGCCTTTTCTATTGCAGGCCATTCATCTTTCACTATAAGAGCGCAGGGAACCCCGTGCTCTTGAATAAGTTAAGAGTGTGATCTTAAGCACTGTCTCTTCTTTTTTTCCTTTTTTTTCCCCTGAAAATACTACCGACTGCTCCTATTTACTACTTTTATCTCTGAGAATACTTTTTTGGAAGGGTGGCAGAAACTTTATCCTTTTCATCAACCGGTTGATTGAGAGAGATGATCAGGGTTTAGGACTAGTGAGTGTGACAAGTAACATGATATCCAATTGTCCATTCATTACTGACAAAGGGCCGAAAAAATAATGTGATTTCTTAGGTAAAGTCCACTTGAGTGGTTTTCACGTTTATTTTTCTGTGCCAGTGAAAACATTAAGACAATCATGTTACAAATCTCTTCATTCCTTTAATTGCTTTCAGTGATCGAGGATAGTTATTGTATTTGATAAGACGTTTTCACCCCTGTGGTTGGACATGGTTGATAATCCCCTAAGAAACCCTAACTCTATATCAATCCCTGGACCACTTATTACAAGCTGTAAATGTTGACGTAAAAGGAAGGGAGGGGTCTCAAATATTCTAATGAATATGGCTTATGGGGCATTTTGTTCATCCACACTAACTTACAATAGTACTGGCATATCGCATGCTTCCCCAAAAGACAATTCCTGCTGCCCCCATGGCTGCTGTTTCACCAATTGTAGTCACCAAGTCTTCCTGAAAAGTAAGGCAATGAATAGAGATGGGCAATTAATAGAGCACCGCACACTGATAATAAACTGTTAAAGATATTGGCAGCCATTTCCCTTACCTCTTATTTGGGGGGTGGGGGTATTTATAATAAAAACAGTTTAAGCACAAGACCTGTTTGGCCCAACTGCAAGAAAATTTAGCATCCTGGGAAAGAATACTTTTTCTTAGCTCTATCAAATGCCTTGCTAAAAGTCAACATCGATGCGTACTCCCAGTAAAATAATTATTGTGTGGTTTCTCAGATATGAGACTTTTTCAGATTTTCAAGTTAGAACAGCTTTGTCCTAACTTGGCAACTTTAAGACTTGTGCACTTCAACTCCCAGAATTCCTCAGCCAGGAAGTTTCCAAGTTAGGAGACTCTTGAGTTACAATATGCCAAATATGTGGATTTTATAGGATGGTGGAAATTCCTTTACTTTCAGGTGCTGTGTTCAGAAAATTGCCTATAATTCTTTGCTGAGGGTGTATCTCCAAAAAAAATCTGACTGCTGAACCCGTAAGTGCATTAGTAATTTTGAAATGTGGTATTGGAATTCTCTTAAAATGATTGCAATGGAGGCTGTTGCTAATAAAATAAAATGTTACAAACTAGAAGGAAAAAAAGTAAAAGAGAGAGAGAGAGAAACTTTTTAAAAATGCCACTATAGACTATGCAGGGCTCAGCTGCTGTGTAATAGATATAAAGTATTTAAGATCAGCTTTGCCAATATGTAATTCAAGCCTAAGATAGCACATTAGACTATGAAAATAGGGTTGAACATTATGCATACTCAGATTTGCATGATGGAATAACATTCCTATGTGAGCCTCGGTGGTGTAGTGGTTAGAGTGCAGTACCGCAAACTACTTCTGCTGTCAGTCAGCTGCCTGCAATTTGGCAGATCAAACCCCACCAGGTTCAAGGTTGACTCAGCCTTCCCTCCTTCTGAGGTGGGTAAAATGAGGACCCAGATTGTTGGGGGCAATAGGCTGACTCTGTAAACTGCTTAGACAGGGCTGTAAAGCACTATAAAGTGGGTATATAAGTCTAAGTGCTATTGCTATTCCAATCATCAACATATACATACACGCAGCTCAAGGAACACCTGAGGGATGTGGGATTTCACCTGCTGACTATTTCTTTCCCATGGCCATGTTGATCATGATGTAAAATAGTCCTACCCTGTTTACTTAGGTTTCTTTAACAATCTTGACTAACCAGTCAAGATTCCTGATTACATGGAGAATCTGACATGTTGGATTTCTCTTATGCTAATGTTCAAGAGAAGAAAATAAAGCATGCTAATGGGTATGAACCAGATGGAGTGAGATCCTCTAGAAATTTTCTCATGAAGCATTAGAGTTCAAACAAACATATAGTGTAGTCAACAGATCTTGATTCTGAGATTCATATACTCCAATAACTTACCTTTGTTAAAGGTTCAAAGGTATATGCATAGAATGGTCTGGCATATACAAAAACAGGCAAGGCATAATCTTTCCTAGCTTTGGAAGCAATGCGCATTGATTCCTTAAGGCGATGGTGCACAAATTTCAAAGCGTTGGCACTAGATTTCAACATGATTTCAAGATATATAGAAGGAAAAAGGGCAGTACTTTCTCTCCATAGCCAAAGTAGTTGATCATTCCGTGCAATTTCAATTTCTGGACATTTGCCTGTATATTGCTGAGGATTTTGCTTATAATTATAATTATAGCAATCTGGATACAGATAGTAGCCCCAATATCCACCTGGTCGCATATTTTTAGCTAGTAAAAGTGTGTCTCTCATGAAACGCTTCCCAGCTTTTTCATATTCTTGCTTAGCTAATCTCTTGATTGCAGCTTCAGACAATCCTGGGTGCAACTGTTTAGCAAATTGAATAGATCTGGTTCTGTAAACATTTTTACTACCCCAGTTTCTATCCCACTGGGGTCTCCAGTTTTCCCAGTCAATGACTCCAAGTCCATGAAATGTCTTCAGTGGGATCATATAGTTGAGATCTGATTTTGTTTTCTTGAGATGTTTGGTGATGCTTTCATTTTGCGGTATAATCCCATGGAGGAAATTCCCATGGTCATCAATATGGGGATAGACCCCCAACTGGTTAGGATAAAATATTGTCACAGCAGACCCACTTAAAGACTCTTTGGCGTTCGATACAATGTGAAAAGTCTTGAGATCTAAATCCACGTTATAGCGCAGCTTACACTGGGTAGTAGGTGCATTCCAGAACACAAGGAAAGGTTCATTAGGATACATTGGAGCTTTGGTCTGCATAACATGAACACTGTTACATCTCTTCAGTAATATCCAAGTTGCCAGGCATTTGATCCATAAATGACACATAATATGCAGTTTTTCTGATATTTTTAGTTCCTTGAGGGAGGAAAAGAAGAACAGAAAAAGTACAGTGATAATAATAAAAGATAGCAATTCATAGTTGCAGTCGATATTCAGTAGATAGTTGCAGTTAGATTTTCATACTATTTATTAAAAGGTAACCAAAGTTGAATTAATCAATTACTTATGATCATACTTAAAGGGTGTTTAATCTAATGTTAATCTAATTAGTTAGACAGATGAAATTAATGCATTAATTCAAATAAAGTAATCCTTCAGAATTTAGTATCAAATTATTTTGCACAAGCAAAAAGGATAATGTCAAAAATCTATATGCCATTTTATAAACTAAAACGATGAGTCCTTCTTATGGCTTGAAGGGGCTTGGGATAGTGATTTGGGCAATGTAATAGTTGAAACAAAATAGCAAGCATTATGGAAATCAAGGTTTTCTTTCTGCCTCTAACCAAGAGTTACAATTGAAAAGGGCAATTAAGATTGATGAATAAATTCCACACAATCACTCTTGAAGCCGTTAGTGAGCTATACACAGACGGGCTCAGGTAATGCTTTTCTGGCACAATGTTATAAGAGACATTAGAATGACTACAAATTATGGGTCAGATATTCTTCAAAACTAGAGTGGTTGAAAAAAATTATATGATCTAATACAGGGGTGTCAAACTCACATTGTCACGGCAGCGTCACGTGATGTATTTGACAGCTCTGATCTAATACTGCACTTAAAAATAAAGAGCTGATTGTTTATTTATTTTGAAAAGCTAAATTAATTAATATTCAATGTTGAAAATGTTTTGAAAACTTAAGCATTTATTTGAGGATTTTTTAAAAAGTGTTTTTTTTAATTTAATTTAATTTTTATTTATTTGATTTGTCAATCTCTTACAAGTATAAGTATAAACATCGCTTACAGGTATAAACAATCGCTTACAGGTATAAATATAAACATAGTTATGAATACATGAAAGGGATACATATAAGAAAAATAAAAATAAAAGAAACAATAGGACAGGGATAGTAGGCATGATTGGTGCGCTTATGCACGCCCCCTAGAGACCTCTTAGGAAAGGGGTGAGGTCAATAGTAGACAGTCTAAGGTTAAAGTTTTTGGGGTTTGTGGAAGAAACCACAGAGTCAGGTAGAGTATTCCAAACATTGACCACTCTGTTGCTGAAGTCGTATTTCCTGCAATCAAGTTTGGTGCAGTTAACCTTGAGTTTGTATCTATTGTGTGCTCTTGTATTGTTATGGATGACGCTGAAGTATTCATTTACAGGTAGGACATTGCAATGTATGATTTTATATACTATATTTAGATCAGACCAGAAGCGGTGTAGTTCTAGGTTTTCTAGGTCTAGCGTTTCAAGTCTGGTGGCATAAGGTATTCTGCAATGAGTAGAGGAGCGGAGAACTCTTCTTGTGAAATATTTCTGGACTTTCTCAACTGTGTTAATACCAGATATATGATGTGAGTTCCAGACTGATGAGCTGTATTCAAGTATAGATCTAGCAAATGTTTTGTATACTCTAGTTAGTAGTGTGATATTACCAGAGAAAAAGCTACATAGGATTAAGTTTACAACTCTTAATGCCTTTTTGGCTATGTAGTTACAGTGGGCTCTAGCACTTAGATCATTAGAGATGAGTACTCCAAGGTCCTTGACAGAGTTTGGATCCTCAACAAGGTCTTGACTATTCAGCTTGTATTTTATTTTCTGATATATTTTTTTGCCAATATGTAAGACAGAGCATTTACTTGTTGAGATCTGAAGTTGCCATTTGATTGACCATTCTGATAACAGTCAAGGTCTTTTTGGAGGGTAGTAGAATTTTCTGTGATGTTGAATAGCCTTACATTATCAGCAAAGAGAACGCAGTTGCTCTTAATATGATCACAGAGGTCATTTATGTAGAGTATGAAGAGTCGGTCCTAAAACACTGCCTTGTGGGGGACAAATAGGGCTCTTGTTTAAAAGAGAATACTATTTGTGGTCTCATTCTATCTGCAGTAAGGAGTTTTATTTAAGCAGACCATATTGAGCATCTGAATGAAGTCAGTTGGAGCCAAGGAATCAAATTAAGCCATATAAAGTCAAGAGCTGGAGATTTACACAAGACCCTGCTCTAAAGAGCATGAGATTAGCTGCTCAGTAGGGTTCATATAATAGGGAGGGTTGCTATAATCTTTGTTCTCTTACCAATTTCTCGGCTGAGTATACTGAGTATACTGAGTATACTCAGTATATTTATCTATTTCTCACATTTGGATACTCCAATCATACAAAGTACTGCAGAATACAGTACATTTTAACCCCAAGATGTGTGAATTCTCCTGCTTCCTATAAATAACATAACAGAACTAAAAAAAAGTATTAATTATCAAATCCTTATTAATGGTTTGCTTGTGTCAACATTCACATGGACCCTGTAGTTTTTCCCCATCCCATTCAAATTTTTAACAGTGTGTATTCTATATTTAATTAATTGAAACATAATTAAACATGAACTTTGGCATCTTATTCTATACGTTAATTAAAATAAATTACTCTGTTGTTATCACTCAAAACATTCCCCTTGAAGTATGAGCAGCCCAAGCTGGTGCTCCATTTTACTTACAAAGATATGCTGAAACATCAGATTAGATTAATTCTGCAATTTATCATTACGTGTTACTTATATTCTCATGTATAACACTATGTAAGTCACAGTGTGAGAAGAAGACAAAACTTTCTTAAACATCTTGTATGAAGTCACTTCAGTTTAACTTCATCTTTAGAGAACTTTGATGAAACATAGATAGAATCTCGGTGATGAAAACAATAGGGAAAGAACATTGGCACAAAAGGGCATGCAATACAAGCAGCTTAGAAAAATAGTAGCACGCTGCCGCCATTTATCTTCTCAGCACCCTTAATTTAGGTCATCAATCTGATGTCCTTTCAGACCCTGACACTCAAGTTTCACATCAGAGCATAGCATGGAGACAGCATCAATCATGACATAGGAATGATAGTATTGTCCAGGTTCTCTTTGATTTGTCAGGATCTTTTGATATTTATCATCATGTTCTTCTGGACCGCCTCCAAGGATGTGGGGAGGGAAGGAACTGCTTTGTAAAGATTCTCCTTTCTTTGTGGCCTGTTCCAGTTGGTTTGACAATCAGGTCCAAGGCCTTGTTTGTGGGGTGAAGCTCAACATTCTCATTCGAATATGTACCTGAGGCAACTGGAAGGATCAACTATTAGTACAGATGATACTTGACTATAGATGTGATTACAGGCTGACCAAACACACTGCCAATGTCCTAGTGTCTGGAGATGTCAACCCCACTAGGTAGCCCAGACCAAGAGATTATGCTTCAGCCACTTTTTCCAAGGTGTTGTAATGTTGAAGCAATCGAGTTGTTTGATCATGAACAACTGAATCATGATGATATTTATTGGAGTCTAGTCTTGCATTTATACGCATTTTTAGTTATCCTCCATCGCTGGTTAACTTTGGTTACTGCTTAATTTTCATTACTGTTTTGCACAGTAATCCATACAATTAATTATCTCTAGTTAAAGTCTAACATATGTTTACTTCCTCTCTCTAATCCTCTTTTAGATTAGAGACTTTGTTTACCTGAGTTGTATTTGCTTGGAAACATTCTTTATCTGAGGTTTGCCCTCCGAGATTGGAACATTCCTGCAATTACAAGTCTACATATCCTCGTTTTTTATTTTAAATGGAGGATTCAAAGATTTATGAATGTATCGCAATTGTAGAGGATTAAGAGAGGGGGAAGCAGGATGAAACAATGCAAATAAATTTGGAATACATTGAATAAAACAACAGATTGCAATTAGTACAATAATAATAATTATAGCATAAAAAAACCTGTCTGAGCCAAGACCAATCAAGGAACCAATTGGTTAGCCACTCAAAAGGTGAGTAATGAGCATGGATATTATTTTGAATGTATGATTGTAAATTGGCAAGTTCATCCTCAATAGTTTTATTCAAAGAATGAAAATGCACAGCACATCCACAGTGTCCAACTAACTTACAGAACCCTCCCTGGTAGGCTAAAAGATAGTCTATGGCAAAACTCTGCTGTAAGACATCTTCATTTAAGTCTTCTATTTCATGCTGCAAATCACGAATAATAGCAGCAGTAGCATTGATGGATTTTTCAAGTCTGCAGGTGAGACTAAGAATAGATCGTCTGTTTTCTTGAGCAATTAGGCCAGGATAAGAGCCTAGAGTAAGGACTCCTGTAACAGCCCCTGCCAATGCATGACCAAATGTAGAACCAGAAGACAATTGTGTGTCAATAATGACTTCATAATTACATGTAGGCCCCAGAGAGGAACACCACTGTCAAGTTGATGAGAGCGTACCTATTTGAACAGGTTGAGTAAAATAATGAGTGTCAATAGACGTATGAAGATAACAGTATGGCTTAAAGGTTGAAAACTGAGTTATATCCATTTGCCAAATTTGATTAGCTTGGGTTCCTCATGGGTTGACGCCTATTGGAAAGGGAACTGCCAGTTGCTGACAAGCTGGACAAGCACGGACAATATCCCGGGCTTGAGATAATGAAATTTTAAATTGCTTTGCAAGCGATTTGGCATTTTGATGAAAATAAGAATGACTAGCAACAGGATCAGCAAACAAAGATGCAACAACCTTTAAGGATTCATCTGCCTTCCGATTTCCTTCAGTCAAGGCATTAGTAAAGGGAGTATGACTTCGAATGTGTTCTATATACAAAGAATACAAGCGAGTTTCCAAACTATTCTTTAAAGATAAAAACAAGGATAGCAAATTCTTTAAAGATAAAAACAAGGATAACAAATTCTTATCCAAAGAGAGAGCACAATAAGAAAATGGAAGAGATTGCATAGCTAAATACACATATTGAGTATTAACGATCAAATTAATAGGTTGGTCATTGAACAATCATAAAGCCAAAATCACAGCAGCCAGCTCAGCACATTGAGCTGAAGTTTGTGTGGCAGTAAATTTAGAATACCATTGTTGTTGAATCTGCCAGACAACCATACCCCTTGTAGGTGATCCATTAGTAAAGACTGTAAGAGCTTTAGAAATAGGATTTCGCACAAGAATAGAAGAAAAGGCCAGATTTAAAGTAGTAGTAACCAGTATTCTAGGATCCTTGGCTAAAGAATACAACAAGTTTCCCACATATTGAGAAAAGGCTATCTGATATGATTCTGAAATCATCATCAAATGCTCATGTTCAACTTTTGTATGAGTGAAAGCTATGCTAATGAGATTCTGTCCTGTAAGATGTAAGGCTCATTTACGACCTTTAATAATCAAATCCTCTAATGCTGATTGATAAGGATAAATGTTTCTAGGCGGAGTAACTGACAAATTAATCCATTCATGAATGTTGACCGCTTGCGGGGATGCATTAGAATAAAGACATCCCATGAGTAAGGGTGTAGTGGGAAGAATAGCTAAGCAAAGTCCTATTATTAAGGATGTTATCCTGTCCACATAACGATGCTTAAACTTATTCAATATTTCTTGAAGGCATGTTCTTTGAGGATCAGTTAATACAACTAGATCTCCTGGTGATTGTGCTCCCTTCAAAGACTGAAATAAGGGCAACATATCACCAGTTGTAATGTAGAAGAATGGGCGTGCCCAATTAATAATGCCAAGTAATTTTTGCCATTGTACTAATGTATATTATTTCTGTACTTGTAATTCAGGAAGAATTGGAATGGAGGAATTGTGCAACATTCTATGTCCTAAGTAGGTATAAGGTTCTACCTTTTGAATTTTGCCTGATTATAAACTACATCATCCTTTTTGAGCAAATCTCAATTTTTAACATATCTCAATTCATAATATAATTCATTTCATTGCAATCAATTATAAAACATTACATTGTCTTGTCTTTATCATTATATTTATATTGTGTTTTATTTCCCTATTTTCTTCTCTAGCCATTGATAAAATAAATCCCAAATTTTGTAATATTCTTTATCTTCTTGCTCTCTAATTGCTAATGTCAATTTACTCATTTCAGATGGATCTTGACAGACTAGAACACTGGGCCGTATCTAACAAAATGAAATTCAATGTAGAGAAAAGTAAACTCCTACACTTAGGCAAGAAAAACCAAAAGTACACATATAGACTGGGTGAAACCAGGCTCAACAGCAGTAACTGTGAGAGGGATTTTGGAGTCCTAGTGGACAACCAGCTAAATATGAGCCAGCAGTGTGCAGCAGCCACCAAAAAAGCTAATGCAATCCTAAGTTGTATTAACAGAGGGATACAGTCAAGATCAAGGGAAGTACTAACACCACCCTATAAAGCCTTAGTAAGACCACACCTAGAGTACTACATCCAGTTTTGTTCACCATATTATAAAAAGATGTTGAGACTCTAGAAAAAGTACAGAGAAGAGCAACCAGGATGATTAGGGGACTGGAGGCTAAAACATACAATGAACGGTTGCAGGAACTGGGCTTGGCTAGTCTAGTAAAGAGAAGGACCGAGGAGACATGATAGGGGTCTTGCAATATTTGAGGGGCTGCCACAGAGAGGAGGGGATCAGCTATTTTCTAAAGTGCCTGTAGGCCAGACAAGGAATAATGGGTGGAAATTGAACAAGGAGAGATTTAACCTGAAAATAAGGAGAAACTTTCTGACAGCAAGAACAATCAACCAATGGAACAACTTGCCCTCGGAAGTTGTGGGAGCGCCATCACTTGAGACTTTCAAGAAGAGATTGGACTGCCATTTGTCAGAAATGGTGTAGGGTCTCCCACTTGGGCAGGGGGTTTGACTAGATGACTTACAAGATCCCCTCCAACTCTGATTATCTGTTATCTGTCTGTAATTCTTGTGCAAAAACTTCCAGGCATGGCAAAAAAAAATTAAATGTGATACTATTTGGGGTTCAGGTTAAAGTTATGTGAGCAATATAAATAGATAATTATTGTACATAACAGCTATATTTTTCTTGCTCTATTTAAACAAAACTTTGCAAATCTATTGCACTTCTTCAAATCCTAATGATTCCATTATATATTATCAGTAAATTGGTAATAAGTGCTCAGTCAATAGCATATTGACATGCTCAATTAAACTTTCAAAGATGACACAGCATTTTCCTACTTACATGAGTGACCTAAAAAGAAATCATGCAGAAATATTTTGGTTCTATAGCTTGAGCACAAAAAGAGGGCTTCAGAAATTAATTAGTTGAAGTTTGTGCCCAAGCCTGCTAAAATAAGTAAAAGTATTTCTAAGAGATTTTCAATTTTTAAAATTGATTTGTATAACCCACAAATCAATATGACCAATCAGTTTATTAATCTGTGTATTTTATCAGTAGAGTAAATGAAGAAAAACTGAGGAATAACTCACTTAATTTGTTATGCCTAGATTGTTTTTTAAAGTGCTGAAAGTCTTTATTGTATATATTTTAATTGGTTTTGGAATATTTAAAATAAGCCTGTTAAAAATAGGTGCTTTGTTAAGAACACATAAAGAATGTTACATTTGGCCATCTAAATCAGCATCTGATACTACAAAGTGACCAAACATTCAAGAAACTTGCAAATTTGGGCTAGTAGGTAATCTAAAAATGAGTTCTTAGTGGTATTTAAGATCGTCATTTAGCCCATGATTTGAAAAATTGGTAAGCAGTTAACAAGTTATTATACATTGAATGGAATGATCTTCTATTGTCTAAATACATTTAGCCCCCTTCTAAAGTCATATAAATTGGTAGTTATCATATCTGATGTCAGTCAATTTCACATCTATGTGTTATGTGAATTATTTTGATGATGCATGAATTTCCCTAAATTCACTTTAATAAGTGATGCTCATTTATTAGAAGAGGAAAAAACTTACTTCCATTCACATTTCTCAATATATTTATAATGTAAGCTAATTCCTAACAATTTACTTGAAACATCCACAGTATTTGCTATTATTGATAATCCACAAGAATGCCTATGATTTTCCCCGTTATACCTTCTAGTTTAGATGGTATCTCAACCAAGAGAGCAATGAAGACCTACCAGGAACATTTGAGTTTCTGTGAAAAGGTGTAGAAATAGGAAAGATAATACATTATTTTGTAGTACATATCAGTATGTGTCATGTAATTGTAGTGGATCTCTTCATCTTTTTTTTTTAACTCTCAATGTACATGATTAAAGCTCCAGCATGAACCCAGACTTCCATTGTGTACAATGGGTCTTTGCAATTCAAATCAATACCATCCAGAGGTTTTTATGAGTTTAAGCATATACCTAAATCCCAGCACCAGTAATAGGTTAATATTCCCATAAGTGTCTTAGTGGTACGTTGCATAGTGAGACTCAAACAAGAATGGCATGACAATTGTTTCTATTTGCATGCCACAGCAATTTTCAGGTTACAGAGGATAATTGAGAATGCTTTGATTCAATGTTCCCCAAACCTTAGTATTAGCATGGGGATACAGTGGTGAAGCTTCATGCACAATTGCCAAATTTTAAGACCCTTCTGAGCACATCGTTTGACAAACAAAGAAACTCTGAACCTCAAAAGAAGCCAATAAGGTCAAAGTACCCATGAATTTGATATGCATAGGTGCAGATGTAAGCTTTCCCAAGTCAGGGGAAATGAAGAAAACAGAATTGTATTTCAGAAATATTCTTGAAATGAATTTACTAGGTTTTCCACTCGAACATATGAGAAGAGAAATCTGGGTCAATGAGTTCAAATCATTCATTCACTTATTCACAAAACAAAACAAGGGCTTTTGTATAACAATTTCATTTTCTAGGACATAAAATAAGATCAACTTTCTGAAGGCAAGATATCTAATAGCAATACACGCACACACTATTGAAAATATACCAAGAAGAAATAGAATATAATTCTTTATTGGCCATGTGTGATTGGACACACAAGGAATTTTGTTTATGGTGCATACAATCTCAGTGTACATAAAAGATATAAGTGATAAATGATAATAGTTATCATAAACACATTCATCATGACTCATAAAATACAACACTTAGTGTTAGGTGTCCATTTTAAGTCTTGAGATATTATAGAACCTAGAAACGTGAGGGTCTCTACCGTTGACACTATGTTGTCTAATATTGTAAGAGGTGGTAGTATAGGAGGGCTTCTCCTAAAGTCTACCATCATTTCTACAGTTCAAGATTGTTACAGTCGTACTACAAGGCTAGTTGTTCAACCTCCCATCTATATGCAGATTCATCATTGTCTCGAATGAGACCAATCACTGTTACATCATCTGCAAACTTCAGTACTTTAACAGAGGGATCTTTTGAGATGCAGCCATTGGTATAGAGAGAGAAAAGAAAAGAGCACACACTCCTGAGGTGGCCCTGTGCTAATTGTACAGGTAATCTGGTGTGATTTTGCCTAGTTTCACCTACTGCTTCCTGTCTGTTAGGAAGCTTATGGTCCACTTACAAGTGTGGTCAGGCATAGCTAACTGATTTAATTTAGTTACAATATCTGGAATGATGTTATTGAATGCCAAGCTGAAATCTACAAAGAGGACCCTTACATAGGTCTTTGGAGATTCAAGATGTTGCTGAGCCATATTAATAGTATCATCAGCTGAGCTATTTGCTCGGTAGGCAAATTGAAAGGGTTCTAACAGCAGATCTGTGATGGTTTTCAGGTTGGCCAGCACTAGCCTTTCCAAGGTTTTCATAACCACAGATGTTAGAGCAACCAGTCTGAAGTCATTCAGTTCCTTGATGGAGGGTTTCTTCAGCACTGGGATGATAGAGCATTTCAAGCAAGAAGGAACATAGCACATCTCTAGTGATTTATTGAAGAGTTGGGTGAAGATGGGGACCAACAGGTCAGCACAGACTTTTAAGCTAGGAGTTATCTTGTCTGGCCCTGGTGCTTTTCCTGGCTTTTATCTGTGAAATAAATCTTGCACTTTTTTTTCTGTGATCACCAGAGGTGGTGAACCCAATGGGTTGGAGTCAGTTGTAGGAGGCTTGGCTCTTGTTGGTGTTTGAGATGGGGGTTGTGGAGATAGGTGGCTATAGTTTCTGTTCAAACCTACAGTAAAACAGATTCAGGTCATCTGTTAGTTGTTGATTTCCTTCTGCCTGGGAAGGAGGTTTGCTGTAGCCAGTGATGTTTTTAAGAGTTTTCCACATATTTGCTGGATCATTTGTTGAGAACTAATTTCTTAACTTTTCAGAGTAGCTTCTTTTTGCTGCTCTGATCTCTCTTGTTAATATGTTTCTGGCCTGATAGTACAGCATTCTGTTGCCTTTTCTGTAGGCGTCCACTTAAGCATGACGTAGCTGGTTAAGTGTAGAGTTGTAATTGCAGGAACACTCTTATCTTGGATGGCAAACCTCAGATTAAGAATGTTTACAAGTAATTACAACTCAGGCAAACAAAATCACTAAAGCAAAGAAGGATTAGAGAGTGGAAGTAAACATGTGTTAGAGTTTAACTAGAGATAATTAATTGTGTTAATTACTATGCTAGACAGTAACAAAGGTTGAGCAACAACCAAAGTTAACCAATGTTAGAGGATTACTAAAAATGTGTATAAATACAAGACTAGACTCTATTGGAGTCATCATGATTCATGTGATCATGATCAAACACCTCGACTGCCTCGTCATTGCAACAGTTAAGTTTAGCTGTAAACTAAGGTTTGTTGTTACTGTATATCCCCAGGCTTCTGGTCAGCACACCTAGGTCTTCACAAAAACTGGCATAAGATGTTACAGTATCTGTGAGTTCATTCAAGTCTGCAGTGGTACCTTTGAAAACATTTCAATCAGCGCAGTCAAAGTAAGCCTGTAGAGTTAGTTTTGCCTTCTCAGTCCAAGACTCACTGATTTAATTGTTGGTTTTATGGTTTTAAGTCTTTGACTATAAGCAGGTACAAGGTGAATCATACACTAATCAGAGTGTTCCACAACTGCTCATGGTAAAGACCAAGAAGCATCTTTTAATGTTGTGTAGCATTGGTCTAGAGCAGGGGTCGCCAAACTTTTGGACCTCAGGGACCACCAAAATCATAATTTTAAATCCCAGGGACCACTAACTGGGTATGTGGGTGTGGCCTAATTTGTGGGTGTGGCTTGGTGGTCATGTGACTGGCTGGGCATGGCTTGTATGTAAATATTATAAATATTTATATAAATATTGATTTTTTTTTATAAAAAAGAACAATTTTTACCCAAAATCAGACAAAGCAGGCAGGCAGATTGAGTTGCTCACAGAATCACAGATTCATTCAGTGATCTATCTATTTGCCATCAGATAGCTCAGCCTGTCACATAAAATTTTCTTGCCGTGAGTCTGCACTGAATAATAGAACCTTCAGTCCTAAGGGAGGTGTGGCTGTGCTTAAAAGCAGAGTCGAAGATCTAAAGACTAGCTAGAAAACAAGAAATCCAACCATTTCCTGCTTCCTAGCTAATCTAAATCTCCTGGCACAACAGAACAGCTGATGGTAGGAAAAAGGAAAAATAGCAATTTAGCAGGCAAGTTTGCTGGGTAAGGAGTAAATGGGTGGGGAGGGTTCCCATGGGCCATGTGGGTGGTACAGCCTTGTGTTTCAGTGCACTGGATTAATTGCTTTGGGTGGGGTGCTCTGGGCGTGACATTTCTCTGTGGACCACCAAAATTTTCTTGTGGACCACCAGTGGGGTGTGGCCCACCAGTTAGCAGCCGCTGGTCTAAAGTATTCTTGCCTCTAGTGAGAGAATTGACATGCTGAAAATATTTTGGTAGCTCTTTCCTTAGGTTTGCTTTATTAAAATCTCCTAAAATAATTGGAAGTGAATCTGGGTATTTAACTTCAGCTCACATAATATGGCCAGCTAGAGTTCATAATGCATTGTTTACACAAGCTTGTGGAAAAACATACATAGCAATTAGGAGAAATGAGGAGAACTCTCATAAAGAATAGAATAGTTTACAATTGATAATTAATGTCTCTAAGTCCACATACCCAGTTAAAATGTATGGCTGTGAAAGTTGGACCATAAGGAAGACTGAGTGCTAAAGAATTGAGACCTTTGAACTCTGGTGCTGGAGAAGAAGACTCCTGCGAGTCCCTTGGACTGCAAGGTGATCAAACCAATCAGTCCTAGAGGAGATCAACCCTGACTGCTCTTTAGAAGGCCAGACCCTGAAGATGAAACTCAAATACTTTGGCCACCTGATGAGAAGGAAGGACTCCCTGGAGAAGAGCCTAATGCTTGGAATGATTGAGGGCAGAAGAAGAAGGGGACGGCAGAGAAAGAGGTGGCTGGATGGAGTCAGTGTGGGCTTAAATGGATTCCGCAGGATGGTAGAGAACAGGAAGGTCTGGAGGAACATTGTCCATGGGGTCGTGATAGGTCTGACATGACCTCACAACTAACAACAACAACAAAGTCCACATCACATAATTTCTTTAGTATAGTTATATCTTGGGACCAGCAGCTATTAATTTATAAACATAAGCCTCCTCCCTTCTTTTTAATGAGATATTTCTGCAATTCTGTCTGCTCTTTGTATCTGAAATCCTGGGATATGCAGGCTACTATCATCAATTTAACTAGGTTTCAGTGAAGCAGAGAGCTGCTGAGTTGTAAAAATCAGTATTGCATCTATTTAAGAGAAGTATTTAATCCATCTTATTAGCGAATGAACATAAATTAGTCAGAAAGAGTGAGGGAAGAGGAGTTTTTATTCCACTTTTCCTTGGTCTATTCAAAATTCCTGCTCGCTTACCCCTTCTCTGCCTCCAGTAATGTAGCTACAAATCTTACTTGCATTATACTGGAATGCTGAGTATCCTTCATTTGTAGTGTCATTTCTGGAATTTCTTCTAAGAGTGCATATTCTTGATTAACTAAGCCTTGTTTCTAAGCATAGTAAAATATTGGAATTATTATATTATTATTCTTGAACTGAGTGTGCAAAGATTGTCTATGTGCAATTTGCCATACCTTTTATGTTCCCCAATTCGTGCTATTCACAAACACGTTTCCACTATAAAAATGATTATGAAATTAATTAATATTATTTATTTTAGATATACCTTACTTGGGTTACAAAAAAAAAAAAAACCCTAGGCTTCTGCAGGATCTACAGAAATATACAAGAAACTCTGGATTTTTACTGCCATCTAGAGCTCACCTATATCACTGCAGTCCATGTGTGAGATGCCTATATCAATATGTCCCCAATGTCTGCTAGCAGATTTTTGTTTAAAAACTATTAGTGTCTAGTATTTTAGTGATTAAAAAAACCTCATACGCACAAATGTAAAATGTTGTGGGAAAGCATTGATGCAAGCTTAGGCTAATGTTGAAATGCATAGAGATGATCAACAGTATTTTATTTACTATCCATATGCATACTGGTAATAGAAAAAAAATGCAAATGTAGGAAAGAAACTAAAAGGTACAGCAAAGTATAGATTTTTTCAATTCTACAACTAGAAAACATTTTTGAATGAAATAAAGTCTGCTTATCTGTTGGGATATGGAAGAGAAAGCCCCTCTGAATCCTGACTTTTGTGGATTGTCTCTTGCAGGGATCCTGCTGTAAGATCTTCCCAGTCTTGCCCTTTCTCTGGAAAAATATTCTTCCGGATATCAAAGTGCTCCAACCCTGTTGTTGTTTTTTTGGAAACTCCATGACACCTCTGTGGACCTCTGCAGCTTGAGGTGTCTGATGTTTTCTGATGTGTATGGATGGTGTTATGATTGCTCCTTGGTGCACTGAAAGTTTTTGATTACTACGTTTATTTCAATATATTATTATATATTGTGACACTTTTGGTTTGATTTTATTGTGGCTTTGGGAGGTCTGACACAATTGGAGTCACATAATGCAAACCTAGTAAAGCAAACAAACTATCCGGGAACGGTAGAACACACAGCAGAGCAAAGCAAAAAACACGTCAAAGAATATGGAAGTATTTGCCTTCGTAATGCCATCTAACCTAATACATAATGACTAAGTTATCATAATCACATTGAAAAGCAAATATCATTACAATCTATGCTGCAACAATCTAGTATCTTCTTTATATGTTTACATACAATTTGTATCATGCATATTGGACAGAAAGGGAATGCTCTTCCATTCCATTTGGCACTCTATTAGTTCTTGATTCTTCACAATCTGTAAATTTATGTCAAGTTATATTAAGGTCTGCACTAACTCTGGATTAACTGTGAACCCTCCCCGAACCAACAGTTTTGCATAACGCATAGTGAAACCCATGCACATTTGCTGGGTAGGATCTCACAGAAAGAGAAGTCGTGTCTGCAAATAATATTAACAATAATAATATTCTTTTTAAAACATTTTAAGTTATTCAGTTTCTAAGCTATTCCACTTATTTTACTGATATTTTGTATGTATTTACCAAAGCATACCCCTACAGCATGGGTGTCCAAACTTGACAACTTTAAGATTTGTGGACTACAACTTCCGGAATTCCCCAGCCAGGTCTGAAAGTTGCCAAGGTCGCATAGCCCCAATCTACAGCGTTAGCATGTTTTGTCGGTTTTCCTTCTTACAGTATGAGAAGGAACTTCTTTTACTTTGTCTATCCACCTGTAAAATGCCCCGTGCTCTTGAAACTGACCGGGACTGAATTTTACACAAGAGCATAGAATGTCTATAGCAGGGGTCTTCAAACTTGACAGATTTAAGACTTGTGGACTTCAACTCCCAGAATTCCTCCTCCGGTCATGTTAGCTCAGGAATTCTGGGAGTTGAAGTCCACAAGTCTTAAAGCTGTCAGGTTTGAAGAGTCTTGGTCTATAGATACCCTTGATTTTCATGAAAAATCAACCTAGTAATTTGCATGGAATGAAATTCCCACTGAGATCTGAACAGCCACTACCCACCACTCTGCTGGTGTTTTAAAGGGGCTGGAAGACCCAAGGCTTCGGTGGAGATGTTTGAAGCTTCCTTTTATCCTAGATTTTCTTTTGTCTCTACTTGGTTTGTTATCTTCCCATTTCTACCTTTCTTTTTCTTTTTTTCCCCTTCTTTTTTAATGCCTTGTTTTTCATCTTTAAACAATTGATAAATAGCCACTGGGAGTTGGTTGGCACATAATTCTAATAAATAATAATAGTGCTAAAATTGAATTGCCTGGAACTGAACCTTCTACCAAATTAGAGAAATCATGTGTTATCTGAAGTTCTTGCTTCCAGCTTTTCCTGCACAATTGAAACTGCCATTACCAAACAGTAGTAGTAATTGTAGCAGTAGTAGTAATAAGCTATTATTGTGTACTTTGATATTTGCTTTTTTCCTCTGCAAAAAAAATAATAATAATTCCTTTTCACAGTCGGGTGAAATAGCACTAATAGCCCAGCAAGGACCTACATGTAGGGTGCCCTACTACATATCCATTTTGAGTCAAAAATAAAAGCTATTTCCTTTTAATGGTTTAAAATGCTTTGGGAGCATGTTTTGATCACACCACCCTGAAATGAATTTGAGAGAATGGAAAAAAGATAGCAATAGCATGCAGACTTACATACCGCTTCACGGTGTTCTACAACCCTCTATAAGCTGTTTACAAAGTCAGCATATTGCCCCAACAATCTGGATTCCTCATTTTATTGCCCTCAGAAGGATGGAAGGCTGAGTCAACCTTGAGCCTGGTAAGATTTGAACTGCCAAATTGCAGGCAGCCAGCTGTCAGCAGAAGTAGCCTGCAGTACTGCATTCTAACCTCTGCGCCATCACGGCTGTTAAAGTACTTCCCATTCACTTCTATGGGACATGCAGATAATTTAGCACATTTATTACATTTTAAGAATGATCACTGCTTCTACAGCATCTTGTGCAATCTGTTCATGATACCAAGACGAAGAAAGCTTTTAGAGAACTTTTGAAATCAGTGCATATTGTAGGGCAGGTCAAATTTTTCAACTTTAAATTTTCAAACACTACTGTACGGGTGCTCAAAAGTTATGACAAAATTTTATAGCACTTTGAAAACTTAGTTGTTAATATTTGTTGTGGAAAAAGTCTTTCAAAACTGGGAGAAATATCTCCTGTTCAAATCACAGAAATGTTACTCAAAGTTATCAGGGCACCAAGGTATGTGCTTTAATAAGATATTACAATTAAATTATCAGCCACAGCTGAAGTCTGTGTCCAATCCCCTTCTACAGCTTTTATGACTGATATTAAGAGATTAATTAATGGTAAATAATTAATTATGGTAATTAATGGTGTCATAGTACAATTGAAAGTCTGTAGTGATGTTCTATTACAAAACTTGGTTAAAGGGACTTTTCAACTGTAAGTCTCTAAGCCCAAAGAAGCTTGAGTCTATTTCACTGATCCATTGATCAGTAGTAAGAAGAAATCGTGGCACAACAATTAAGAAGCACTACTACATTCATATGAAACTCTGTCCTTTTATGCATAGTACACAGGTAAAATCCTTACTTGATCACAGGGAATGGGAATTTCATCTTTCAAATTACATCAAATTTTAAATCAATCAAAAGTTGCTCTATTCCAGTTAGGATGATCCTTGTTATCCTTGTTCTTAGATCTTAAATTATGCATAGGAGATAAGCAGCTAACCAGTGGCTAAATGGTGAGATTCAAATATCCTAAATGCCTCTATTAGTTTGAGAGAAGTATTGTTTTACAGTTTTTACATTTTCATGATATTCCAGAAGGTGGTGCTGAAAGACTACTAGATTTTCCTTTAATAGTAATTGTACAAATTTATATTGTTACCATTATGCTCATTTGCACTGTAATATATCTACTTTGTTGGTTACAAACGGGGGAGGGAGGAGGGAGGGAGGGAGAGAGAGAGGGGGAGAGATTTACTCCTTCTCCTCTTCCTCCTCCTCCTCCACCACCAATATGTTCAGCCCAGAAAAGACAGTGACTCTGCCAGCATACTTGCCAGTAAGTGAGAATGAGACTTAAGGACATAGATCATTCAACATTTCTTTATTTCCATTCTTCCTTCCTAGCACGTGTTCAGTCTTTCAAGCCCTCAGGGATAGATGCAACAAAGTATGACATAAGTAATTACATGTTATTAAAAGAGCATTTGCTACTATGGGAGCAGTCTTCTCCTAACTCCAATTTAAGAAATACATTTAAAAAAACAAATAAGAGCTATCTGTTAATGTATTTAAATTTCCTGTCTGTCACTGAAAGTGGAAAATTATATAACAATAAAACATCCTAACATGTTTATCCTGAGCATGTTAGATTATGACTGCTTACAAACTGGAGGAACTGGATATTATTAAAGTTTTTGAACATTCCAAAATTATCCCATTCCTGGACATCCTGTTTGTCTTTTTATATTATAAATCCATATTCTGAATTTTCTAGCAAGCTTCTAGTAAAGCAAGCTCTGAAAAAGAACAAGAAGGTAATGGTTTCCTTCTTCGTTTGTTTTAAAAGTCCTCGCTTGGAGTAATAAAAACTGTAGGAAAGTTTAACAGAAAGTTCTTTAACAAGAAAAGCCAATCCAGACCATCAAATATTGAAATACTATTTCATTCTTTTAATAGAGATTCATTAATTAATTAACCTCTGTTTACATATAAATCTAGCAGAAAGAAATAGGACTTGGACTTAATTCAGCCTTCTAAAATATAGACATTTAAAAAAAAAAAGATCACATCCTTTTTATAAGAAGGAAACTTTCAGCCATGAAGCTTTGGCTTTTATTTTGATATATTTATTTAGATCAAAATGTAAACATGGACAGGTTCTTCCTATTTTACCACAAGTATTATAGTATAAGAATTGTATCTTTTGTAAAGTTTGCTCTGCTCTACAGAACTCTAGGCCATCCAAGTAAAATGTTTACCAAGGAAATAGCATCCCAAATTACATTCAATTTCCTGTATGTGTGTGTGGATTATGAAAAGCATGCAAATTTTAGTATCAAAAACCTTATATTTAAGAGGGGAGAATAAGCATGTTCAAATTTTTATTCATGGTTCCAAGTCAAAAACTGTAAAATAAGATTTTATTTTGCATACTCTGTCAAAAAAAAACAAACCAAGAGCTGTAACAGCTTTGTTTAGACTTCTTGTGTCATTTTTTTTCATTGCTGTTTAAGATCAAATCTGGGTTGGTGATAGCTGTGAGCAGGATATAATTGGCCTTGTACAGTGTGTAAGCACTAATTTACAACATGTTTTAAAGTTAGTTTACTTTCCATAATGATTTTTGATGTGACATTCAAATAAGCTTCATGGGTTCTTAGGTACAAACACATAACTGATTATCAGCAGATAGCCAGAACATGCAAAAATGAAGTCAGGAAAGCAAAGGCTCAGAATGAACGAAGACTTGTGACAAAAATCAAAGATCATTTTTAAAAAGTTCTTCAATAATCAATAACAAAAAAGTTCTTCAATATCAATAACAAAAATTATTCTTCCTAACAGTGAGAACAATTAACCAGCGGAATAGCTTGCCTTCAGAAATCGTGGGCACTCCATCAGTGGAGGTTTTTAAGAAGAAACTAAATAGCCACTTTATCTGAAATAGCATAGGTTCTCCTGCGTGAACAGGGGCTGGACTAGAAGACCTCCAAGGTCCCTTCCTAGCAATATTCTATTCTATTCTATTCTATTCTATTCTATTCGATTCTATCCCTAGTATATTCTTTCAAGTCTCCAATGGTGCATTCATTGTAACTGTAACTGAATCCATCCACCTTGCTGTCCGTCATTCTATTTTTCTCTTTCCTCCCACTCTTTATATAAAGACAGAATTTGAAGGAATTTGGTTTTTAAATCATCGAACTGCTTTCTTTTAAGTTTGGCATATACTTCAATCCATAATGGCAATATTGTTTTTCTGTAAGTTAGGGGCAATTCAATAAATAAATTCACATGGGACATGATTTGCAACTGGGCTGGCGTGCATTTCTATGATACGGAAGAAGTAAAATACATGGGTATTTTCAAAGACATATGGTCAGGAATGCATTGTTATTAGCATAGGAAAAAAGTAGATAACAACATTACATGAAGATTCCAGTCTGGCTATCAACAATGGAAGCACTTATGCACCCAAATGTTTGTAAAATGAGAGCTATTGCTGAATATAAAGATATCTTAAATGAAAAGGGTGAGTTCAAAACTAAACAAGAATTGAATGAACAAGGGTTGGAAATACATTGGTATTCATATATGCAAATACAATCAAGATATGAAAAAGGTATTAAAACTGAAAGGATTCATAAGGAGTTGACAGAATTGGATAAAATATTAATAGGAACAGAAGATAAGTTGATTAAAAGATTACAGTGCTGTTTACTAGGTGTTAAACTAGAAGAAGAATAAGTTAAAGAAACAACGATAGTATAGGCAAAAAAAAATGGATATGCCATAGAATTAGACAAATGGCAGAAGCTATGGGATAGGAATTATAAATTAACAATATCGACAGCATACAAAGAAAACTTGTGCAAGATGTTTTATAGATGGCACTTTGCACCAGCAAAATTAGCTAAGATGTTCAAAGATAAATCAGCTAAATGCTGGAAGTACCACCAGACACCTGGAACATATTATGTAGTGGTCTTGTATAGAAGCTAAAAGATACTAGACAAAAATACATACACCTAGATTAGATTTGAAACCTGAAATATTTTTATTAGGAATGGTACAGTAAAGGTTACAGTAAAGAAAAAAACATATTTAATTATACATGTATTAACAGCAGCCAGAATTGTATTTGTTCAGAATTGGAAAAGTGATAAGATAGCGACAGAGGGAAAAGTAATTGAGAAAATATTTGAATGTGCAGAAATAAATAGGTTAACATTGGTAATCAAAGAAAAAGAAGAAATGGAATCTTATACAGTATGCGATTTATTTTATCAATTTATTTATTATTTTTTATTTGATTATGGTTGGAAAATAAAACAAATTAAAATGGACCAGATGAATATATACAGCAATAAGATAAGTGTTAAAAAATAATAGCTATATTAAATAATAATTACAAGAAAATGTGATTATTATTATATTGGTAAGAAAAGTATTTATTATAATTCTAAGCACAAGATACATGTACCAAGTCAACACACGGTTACAGTGAAATAGAATTATTGTAAAATATAAAATAAAACAATTAATAAAATAAATAAATTCACAAAGCAAAACCCATGACATTGCCTATAAAGTTTTACCTACTTTGCAAAACGACACTCCATCCTGGTAAAAATTAAACAAAACAAAAGTGCCTAGTAAGTATTATTAAGTAATATGCTAGACAAAGGGGTGAGACTGAAGCTTCAATGTTTTTTTCCCCAGTAATTGGAAGTGCAGACCCTGGGATAGAGTAGGAAGAGAAGTGGAAAGTAGAGAAAATAAGATGCCGGAGGGAAAAAAGAAAAGATGTCCTTCCCGTAACATTCAATCTGGTCTTGTCCATCATTTCCTTCCGATCCACTTCTCAGTAGTATGTGATGCAACCCCCAGAATGAAATTCTAAACATGGAGACCTTGTTTTATGTATAGGTTTATATGTTGAATTTACAAGGAGAATGGCATTTTGAATCAGATAAGTGTCCTAAACCCGTTCTTTGCTTAGGGCTGCCTTCTTATTTTTCCCTGAAACTATTTGAGAAATCCATCCACTTGAGGTTAATATATGTTGCTACTGAGGTTGTTGTTAATGCTTTCAGTGCTCGGAATAAAATCTGCAAAAACAAGGGTATTCATGACAAGAGAATACCTGGGCAGAGGAGGTAATGTAACAAGACTTCACAAATACCTCATGAGCCACCTTTGACATGAATGAAGTTACATTTCACAGGATAATAGCAGTGAGGACAATTGACCAATGGAATAGCTTACCTTCAGAAATCGTGGGCGCTCCATCACTGGAGGTTTTGGAGAAGAGACCCGACAACCACCTAACTAAAATACTATAGGTTCTCCCAGTTGTGGAATTCAATTCTTTTAATTGCCAGTTCTGTGGGCATGGCTTGGTGGGCGTGGCTTGGTGGGCATGGCAAGGGAAGGTTACTGTAAAATTTTCATTCCCACCCCACTCCAGGGGAAGGTTACTGCAATATCTCCATTCCCTCCCCACTCCACACAGGTTTGTTTTTCAGCTCCGGCAACAAAAGACGACCCATCCGTCAGCTGGGACTCAGGAGGCAGAGAATAGATGGGGGTGGGGCCAGTCAGAAGTGGGATTGGCCGGTTCTCCGAACTACTCAAAATTTCCTCTACTGGTTCTCCGGAACTGGTCAGAACCTGCTGAATAACACCTCTGCATTCTCCTGCTTGGGCAGGGAACTGGACTAGAAGACCTCCAAGAATTTTTCCAGCTCTATTTTATTATAATTTTCTATTTTGATCTGCAGCCAAATTAACCTGAAACCAACATAAAATGGATACAATGATCCTTCTTCCTGATAATACTATTCCTTTGAGATGTAGTATGTGATGCAACCCCCAGAATGAAATTCTGAACATTCAGCCCTTGTTTTATGTTTATATGTTGAATTTACAAGGAGAACGGAATATTGAGAGCCTTGGTGGCACAGTGGTTAGAGTGCAGTTCTGCAAACTACTTCTGCTGACAGTCAGTTGCCTGCAATTTGGTGGATCAAATCCCACCAGGCTCAAGGTTGACTCAACCTTCCCTCCTTCTGAGGTGGGTAAAATGAGGATCCAGATTGTTGGGGGCAACTCTGTAAACCAGCTTAGAGAGGGCTGTAAAGCACTATAAAGTGGTATAAAGTCTAAGTGCTATGGCTATGTAACTGTTTAAATAGTTTTCTCTTTGTTCTTAGAAATGAAGCATGCTGTCAGCTGTTATATATTTTTATTTTTTATTTATTTATTTGTCAAGCAAGTATAAACATGGTTATTAATACATGAAATGGATACAAATAAAAAAAAGAAACAATAGGACAGGGACAGTAGGCACGTTGGTACGCTTCTGCATGCCCCCTACAGACCTCTTAGGAAAGGGGTGAGGTCAATAGTAGACAGTCTAAGGTTAAGGTTTTGGGGGTTTGGGGAAGAAACTACAGAGTCAGGTAGTGTATTCCAGACATTGACCACTCTGTTGTTGAAGTCGTATTTCCTGCAATCAAGTTTGGTTCGGTTTACCTTGAGTTTGTATCTATTGTGTGCTCTTGTATTGTTGTGGTTGAAGCTGAAGTATTCATTGACAGGTAGGACATTGCAGTAGATATTTATATGCTATACTTAGATCAGATCGAAGGCGGCATAGTTCTAGGTTGTCTAGGTCTAAAATTTCAAGTCTGGTGGCATAAGATATTCTGCTACGAGTAGAGGAGTGGAGAACTCTTCTCGTGAAATATTTCTAGACTTTAAAATCACTCATTTTAAGCTGCATGTACAATTACATTTTCCAGAGCAAACAGAAATGTTTTCCTTTCCACAGAGACTGGAATGCTGCTTAGTAAGATTCCTGTTAGAGTCTATTGATTTTTTAATTGTATAAATGTTAAGGTGCCAGCAGAATGATCTGTATTTCTGACAATCAGAAGAACTCAAGTGATTGATTGATTGAAGTGGATAAGTAAAAATGATTGTCTGAAAAGAGGAGACAACTTCATCTATTTCATCATCCATAAATTGCAGAACAGAATGGAAAATCTCCATTGGAATCTTTAACTCTTTTCAATTAGTGTGAAATAATTGAATATAAATAATTAATGAATGTTAATATGAATGGGTATAGTGGTCAAGACACCTATTTAAGAAATGGAGAGATTAGGACAGAGATGGTATTCAACAGGTTCTGAACAGTTCTGGAGAACCGGTCGCGGAAATTTTGAGTAGTTCAGAGAACCGGCAAATACCACCTCTGACTGGAGATTTTACAGTATCCTTCCCTTGCCATGCCCATCAAGCTAAGCCCACAGAACCAGTAGTAAAAAAAAATTGAATCCCACCACTGCACCAGGAGTTCTAATTTTTCCTTAGGCATGAAACCAGCTGAGGGTCCTTGGACCAGTCCCCTCTCTGTTAACCCTGGAAAAAGAAAGCAATGGCAAACAACTTCAAAAATCTTGCTAAGAAAATTGCAGGGCCATATTAAGGAAATTGTGAGAAGTTAACACTAACTTAAAAATGCTATTTAAAAAAAAATCCCATTTATACTCAATGCACGTATACAGCTCCCATTGTTCTACCACATAGAAACAAATGTAGGGTTTTTTTTAGGTCAATATCAATAAATGTTCCCACATTTTAAACAGGCCCAATAGATTGAACATCAATAGAAATAGTCAATAAAAATGCAGAATTCAAGCACACTCAACAAGAAGATATTTGTTTTCTTTTTAAAAAAATAACCTGCCTTATTATTTTTATTAATAACTGAAAGAGGCAAACATACCTAATACATGAGCCATGTTGGCTCAGTGGTTAGAAGTTTGAATTTCACCAATTCAAGGTTCAGTTAGCCATTCTTCCACGGTTGGTGAAATGAGGACCCAGATTGTTGGGGGCAATATGTTAACTCTGTAAAACTTTTCAAATGGGCTCTAAAGCACTGTGAAGCAATATATAAGTCTAAATGCTGTTACCGTAGAGGTGGGCAACTATGGCCCCTTTATGACTTGTGGACTTCAACTCCCAAAATTCCTGAGCTAGCTATTTTGCCCACAATAACTCTGTGAGCTGAGCTGAGCTGAGAGAGAGTGACTGGCCCAAAGTCACCCAGATGGCTTTGATCTCTCAATTTCTAACTTGGTGCCTTAATCACTTAACCACAATTTTCAATTTGTGTACAAGTGTATTGTGAATGAACCTTTTATGTCTTCCTTGAATAATAACATCCAAAATAGAAGGAACATTGCCGACATGAGAACAGCAACACTGAAACCTTCGTAAGCCGATGGACAGAAACTTTATTTTGGCCATTTATCAATAAAAATAAACTTTACAGGGATTTGAAGTTGATTTTAAGTTTCACTTGCTACACAGACTTCAGTTTAAATCAACCCCATGCACACTCCTATACAGTAGTTCATTTTCGTTTTGCACATGTATCACTGCATTAGCCAGTCAAATCTACCCTGCTTTATCTTGGAATTTTTTAAAGTTTATGTATAGATTTGTACAAACTTCTAATTTTTTAATCATTTCAAAGTAACTCAACAGAAGCTCAAAATACAAATGACAGGCATTACTATATATTTGGTGGAATTTACTCCTCTTGAGGAAATAAAGAAAAAGAGTACAATGGAATATATTAAGACTCGCCAATAAAAATGGAAAAAGACAAAATATATCAGCAATGTAATATATTTTATTGTTACAGAAGTAAAGCCCATTTATATTAATGTGTTACTGTCTCTGGAGACATAAGTGGGATGATAATAGTTTATCGTTCTTCAAACAGACTTCCAGAGAAGTCAAATTTTTAAAAATTTACATATTTTTCTAACAAATCCCTGTATTTTAAATTGAGAAAATAGTACCATTTGGTGGATGATGAAAATAAAAGGAGCATCCCTATTTTTGAAAGACGTTATGCACAGTGCATTTCTTTGCTCATTAATGTGCTTCAAGATTTTTGTCTATTATGAAAAATAGGAAAAGTATCATGTTCTTCCTGATGTTTAAAAAATATATTTTAGAAAATATAAAAGCACAATCCTATTTCAGCTTAAATATTATGTACTTCCCAAGGACCTTAACCCCTTACTACAGTATCACAAGTGACCAAGTCACCATGACCCATCAATGGTAGGCATTTAATCAACAATTGATCTTTGACTCCTAGATTGCACTGTCAAGATGGCCACATTTTGAACTATTTGGGGAAGCTTTGTGGGGTTAAAGACTAGCCTGTCTCATAGATGATTCCAACTCCCATTTCCTGGTAATCTCAAAAAAAATGAGAAGTACATAACTCAGCACAGGCTCAATGGGTTTAAATACATTTAATTGTATACTACAGTCTACCTCTAACCTATAATAAATGCATTTTTTATTTTACTATAAATTATTAATCTGAAATATAGCAATAGGTCTCATAAACTTGCAAAATGAAAAATGATTCAGGGCTGTAGATAGTTGCTTTGCAGGGAAAACATAGAATGACATCCTAACCACGTTCATTTAGTATAATAACGGTACTATGCATTAATTGGAAAGTCAACCCTAAGCAGACAGTAGCACTGTACCCATTGCTTTTTAGTCTTTGTATCGAGTTGTGTTACAGTATGTCATTATTGTATTATAAACAGGGAATTGAGAATTTATATCAATATTCATATTTAGTTTGGTGTGTTCTCTTACATTTTCTTGAATCAGCTTTAAAGATTGAATTCACATGTTAGAAACATAACCTATTCAGAATTTCTGACAAGTATTTCTGGGATGTTGAATACATAATTCTGCTTCTCATGACAGAGCAAGAATTTATTCCTCATGCTTATTGTAATTCTGCAATATTACAGAAAAAGGAAGAAACATTTTATTGTATTTTATATGTATTATAAATGTATACGCCACCCATCTTACTTCAAGGAAACTCTTTGATTGGATACAGAAATGAACAAGTTTAAAATTTCTCCAATAATCATAACTTTTTCTGAAACCAACATAAAATTAAGCAAATAAGCAAGCATACCATATAAGCAAATGTAATTAGTTTGCATAATTTGTGCAATTTGTTCAAATCCCCTGGCCCAGAATTTAATGAAGCAAGTAGGCTAGAAACAGGGCACACATTCTTGTTGATTCATTTTCAAGTATTTCCGTAAAGTTCTGGAAATGTTCACTGCCTGAAACCCAGGACTGCAAGCATCACTCAATGGATGCTTGTTCTAAATCTCTCCTTCCTACCAGAAAACATGGGTGAATATAAACAGAACGTAAAATTGCAGACCCTGATAAAACAGATTTACACGATTTGCAGGACTTCTGAATTTATACTAGGACATACCATCTATCTTCAGAAGTGGCAGAATCTGGCTGATCTTTGAGTACTTGGAAAGGCCAGAGACAGGGCTAGTTAATATTTTGATGGATTTCTTCAGAGAGTATAAGTACTTTATCCAATATCAGATAAAAATCTAAAAGTAACTGCCTAGAACTTCGTGATATTTCTTTTTTTCCCTCAAATGCAGCACTGTCTTTGTGGTACTGATTCCATTACCTAATTGATTCACCCTAACTACTTGACTCAACACGATTTGCTGTTACATCAAAGTAAAATATACTGGTGCAACCAGTTTTTAATTTTACTGTATTTGATATTTGTATATTTTATTTGCTTATACAGAGGAGTTGAAGCCCATTCTCTAGGTTAACTTTGGCTGCTTTCAAAACCATAATATACACAAAACAATTTCTAGCGCCAATGAACAGTCAAAACAGAAGATTACTGCTGAAGCATTTTGGCTCAGCCACAAATAGGAAGCACAAGGAAACTGCACAAAGCTTTCTCATGTCTTGCCAGAACTTGACCTAAAAAAAAAAGAAAAGGAAAAGAATTAGTGTACTTTATCCTGTAGAGCTTCTATCCTAGTTCAAAATGAAGGACTGGAAACTGTAGTTGGCAAATAATTAAGATTAGAACTCTTCCTATTGTGAACAGAAATAGTATTAACACATTATTATGTATTTCCCTTTTTCCTTGAGTGGTAGATGGAAAATCAGATCATGTAAATAAAATAAAATTAATATTTCTTCCTTTATTTGAAGAATGGTGGTGGTAGAATCTTCAGTGACATGCTTGTCCTGGGTGAAGCTGAAACTAGAAACCTAAACCTGAATTTATAAATATCACTAAGCAAACTATTGTAAGTCGTGGACTATCTGTAATGCTGTAACAGATATTTACACTGCTGGTTTTCAAAAATTATGAACCGGGGTACAGAAGAGAAAACTTAAGTCTTCCTTAATTCCGTGGCATCCACAGGAGGGGAAAATGTCAAAATAGAAAAATCCGTTAATCATGACAGTACAATCAAATATCCATGGCTATGAATTTATGAATTACACTAGCACATATAGAAAAGGGCTAGGATTTGAATATTGTACTGCGGTGACTGCTGACTTTCCTATTTTGAGCCCACCTGCCATAGATGCTACTGCCTTTGTCAATTGTAAAAGGTGTGGTAACTGGAAGACAAGATTTTAGCTAGCATTCCCTGCAGGGATAACCACTTCCTCTATGTTTAGTATTTAATTTAGTATTTTTAAATGCACAGGATGTTGTTTTATTATACCTATATCTTGTATTTCCTTCAAAATATCAGGACAATATGCACAGGCAAAAATTGGAGAACCTTCCCCACCAACATTATGACCATGGTAATAACCATTTCTTCTTCATCAGATTTAATAAATAACTTTCAGTTTGTCTTGCCATAATCAAAGACATTTATCAGGCTGATGTCCAAATTCCTAGTCTCCCATCTATTGTGTGCTATAGAAAGTGATCCCTTCAAGTCTTCAGTCTTCAATAGATAGCTCTTTTCTACTGGCAACCACTGAACCACATTATTAAACTATTTGATGATTAATTTTTCCTGGATCCTGATATAGATGTACAAAGATGAAAGAAAGTTTTAGACAGTATACTAAATTAAAATAATTTAAATTAAGGAAGGAAAAGATATAGACAGAATATTCTGCAAATTTCTCTTTTTTAAAACTGCTTTATTAAATTAAAATAATAAAATACAAAATAACAGAAAAGGAAAAAAAATATGAGGCATAAGGATCAAAAAGAGAAAAAAGTTTAGAAACTACAAGAAAAAGTATGACAGGATTTTTCAAACTTTCTTCTATAGAAGTGCAAATATATAATAAAATATTTAAATAACCTCTTACTCTAAGATTAAAAAAACACAAAACATTGTACAAAAAGTATACAAATTAAGTAATCAATGCATAATAAAATAACCTCTTACTCTAAATTTAAACCTAAACCACATACATACACACATAATGAACATAGGCAATATTTCTGTAATCATAACAGATCTAAGCATCAAATTCTAAAATCAAAATTTCATTTTTTTTCTTTCTCAAGCAAGAAGTCCCATGTTTTCTTTTCATTTGCTTATTTATTATACTTAAAAGTAAAACTTCTAGTTTCATCTGTAGTGTCAGCTGGTGCTCCATTCAAAAACCAAGAAAGAAATACTTAGACTCCATTAATTCGAGAAAAGGTATCTTTTACTAGAAACCAAGTGGTAGCAACAAAAGAATTCTGAATCTGAGAAAATGAGTGCATAAATCACAATGTGATGGCAACGTTCCCACCCCCAATAGTTCAATTGGCTCATCCAATTAAAAGTTGTGTATAGCCTCATGTGGGCATTTCCAGGTGGTGATGAGGCCTCTGTCCATTGACCTTGGTATATTTTGATAAAGAGTTGCAGTTGCGCAAAGCATAGGATAGAAGCCTAAGCAAGAAACTTCCCTTCCCAACTTATACGGTTCTGTTTTGTCATTTCTTCAATGAAAGAAGAAAGGGGGGGGGGAGAGACTGATAAAGAAATCCTTCTTTATATATCCTGAATATATTTAATCTTATATCAAATTTGTATAACCTACACATGATACAATGGAGAGATGAAACCCAAATGGCCGGAACCCATCACCTCTGAGAGAGACAGCCAGGAGATGAAGAGACCATAAAAATTCCACAGTGAGATGTGTCCTGGGAAACTCTGGAAAAGATCGTTCCAAAAAGCAGGGTGGCAGGGAATTAACATGTTGGCTCTTTGTTTTACTAAATACACATCAACATAAGGGGAGGGGTTTTAAACTCCCTTATCTATCTCTGCATGCCTGAGAGACTTTAGACGCTGCTTTTAACTCCTACATGAATTGTCTCATCTCAGTAAAGAATTCCTTTTTGATACGTTTTAATACGTTTTCAGAAGTTCATTCTAGTTGATTGAATGGGAACAGTTCTGAAGCCTGACACCCCTGTTACTTATGACAGCCGAAAGATGCAAAGCAAAGGAAGAAAATCTTGAAGGCTGACATATACATCCATTTTTAGTATCTTCCAAATCTAACAACAAATCTGGTCCCAATAATTGTTGGGATTCTTAGATGTCCGCTAAAGATAGTAAAAAGTACCTTTAAACAGCTTACTTTTCCAACACTTATTTAATATTCCCTTATATTTTATTCCCTTATATATTTTCCCATTGATTAAGCATAATATTGCATTTTGTTCATTTAATCATACAGTCTTTAATCCTGATTCATTTTGTTAACACTTTATATATCTGGCAATAAGATGTTCATTATTAGTATATGGATCCATTTCAAAGTCTGTTTTTTGGCCTACAAAAACAAAATTCTTTTTATCCCATTTAAATCACTTTGCAAAATTTCTGTTTTTATTATTAAGTTTTTTATTTTTGAATGTATATAAGTATTAAATACATGGACAGTGTAGTTTCGGGGTATTAATTTTGATACCCAGTAATTATAATAAAATTAACAATTTTAATCACCTACATTAAACTTACATCTTTCTAATAAGATTATATAGAATACAGCTCTCTTTCAACTTTTTATCCTTTCATTGCCTACTAGTTTTAACGTATAACAATATTCATTGTAGTATTTCCCTCTTTCGAATTTCTACTTCTATCTCATATCCGGATAACACCAATCTTATTAATAGATATTCTATTTCTACCCTTCATCTCTTATCCATTGCAGTTATTTTAATTACATTAGTCATACCCACATCATTATAACATTATAAATATTCAATTTAAATTTTTGACATTATAATATTTACTCCACCTTGTATAATAATCCCTCATTGTTTAGTTATTCAATATTTCTTCATCTACAAAACACTATTCTTTTTATTCAATTTAAATCACTCTGCAAAATATCTTATAGGACATCTTTCTTATAGAATGAGTGGTAATAACTTATGCCCTTGGTTGACTATTATCACAGGACTAGAAGGAAATAGCAATAGCACTTAGACTTATATACCGCTTTATAGTGCTTTACAGCCCTCTCTAAGCGGTTTACAGAGTCAGCATATTGCCCCCAACCATCTGGGGCCTCATTTTACCCACCTCAGAAGGATGGAAGGCTGAGTCAACCTTGAGCCTGATGGGATTTGAACTGCCAAACTGTAGGCAGCTGGCTGCAGAAGTAGCTTGCAGTACTGCACTCTAACCACTGTACCACAGAGGCTCTATATGTTCTATAGAAGGCCAAATAACATCCGCTTTTATATATCATTCTCCAATCCATTTTCAAACTGTTCTGTCCCACTAAGTGGAAACAAGAAGTACCAAGTTAAAACATTCCATATATCTGGACTGGAGGAAATGAAAATACACAAAACTCACAGTAGCTGACATTTGCAATAAGAAGCAGGCAGGCAGAAATGTGATAGAGGAACAATTCATGCACTCATACAGATGAATTTATATAGACCACACAGCAGTATTCCATACATTATATTGTGTGGAAATAACATTACTCATAGGACTGTCTTATTCATTAATCAGATTGAAGACATCTCTCAAGACAGCATATTTGATACGTCAAGCAAGAGCAGCAATTAGATTGCTATAGGTTTTGGAATATTGTGCCTCATGTATCAAAGTTAATTTGACTATTTTTAGTTATTAAGCATAGTGATGGTTTGTGTGGATGTATTTCCTGTTCCATCTCAGCAGTCAAGTTTCCTACTGGGTTTTGTGGATGTGTTTCCTCCATAGTGAATTTAATCAGTGATCGATCTCTAATCTTAGATGCCTCCAGATGATACTTCCTTAACACAGCCCAAACACTTGAAAGTGAAAAAAATATTAAATTTCTATCCAGATTTTTTACTTTATCCAATATGGTTAAGAAGACTTAAACTGAGTAACAAAGATCCTTATTGAAGTCATAAAATTTCATTTACAGTGGAATATAGATTTATCTCCAAGTATTAGCCCAACTCTTAGTTTGCACATGTGTAATTGTCTGATGCTCACTGCTTTACTTTCTAGTGTCAGCACAGCCAGAAGACAGCCAGAAGACATTTCAAACTTGATCAACTTCTTCTGGATTTCCTCTCTCCCTCTTTAACTCAGCTGTAAACTCATTCCAAATCAATGAAATGCTTGGATTATCTTGAAACAATTGAATATGACTATTAGAAATAACTATCCGAAATATACCATATGAAATCAAGGGCATATTTATAGTAGAATGCAACCTATTTTTTAAAGTTTTGCCCAACAGGAAGCGGGTTGACCTAGAAGTCATGTGGGCTCAGCTCTGCTCTGATCTCCAATATATGAGTCGGTTGCTGGTTCTACTAGGTAAAAGGGCAATGGTTAAATGAATCTGAAGTATAATGGTTCTCAGGATATTTTTATTTCAGGAAAAAGGTGTGATTTTTCTAAAAAATCCCATTCTTCCCTCCTCTTCCCTTCACATAGTAGCATACCTTTTCACATAAACATGTTCAGGAAAAACACACCGCATTCCCCATTCTAGCCCAAAAGAAGAAAAAGAAGGAAGATGGAGCAGTAAAAGAGTTTGGGTAGCTCCACTGGGAAGGGAAAAGAAAATGGGAAAGTAATTGAAAAATAAACATGTCTGATATAAATGGAATTAGAAAGCAAATATTTTTATTTACTGTTTATTTTACTTAAAGAATTTGTAAGATTGCCTCATCCACAACTTGATGAATTGACAATGAGAGCGAATTTGGTCTAGTTATTAAGACATTAGGCTAAGAAGTTTAAGTCCACGAATTCAAGTCCCATCTTATTCATGAAAGCCAGCTGGGTGATTTTGGACCAGATACATCCTCTTAGCACAACTTACCTCACAGGGTTGGGTTTTTTTGGTGGGGTAAAACAAGAGGAGGAAAGTGTGCTAGATATGTTCACTGCTTTGAATTACTTGTAAAAAAAAATAGAGACAGAATATAAATAAATAAATGTATAATTCTGAGTAGCATACTTGATTAAATAAACAAATTATTTCATTCAGAAAATTCTATTTAGAGTGTATTGGACTTCCAAATAATGTATAGTACTTGAAAGGATGGACATCAGATTTTTTCTTGTTGGAAATACAAAAACATTGAAAGGTCATTGACATATGATGTGTTCATATGATCTTTTAATGTACATAAGTAGATTTATGAAGAAATCCCTCAATGTTAAAGATGTTAATGTGAGGTTAAATTTGTGCATACCAAACTTCTGTCATCTGGCTGTCTATGAAGAATTTTGGTTGTCCTAGGCATGAGATGGCCCAAAGAATTATATTGACAAATTGGAAAAGTAAAAGTTTTGGTCACCACATTATAGAAAAGATGTTGAGACTCTAGAAAAAGTACAGAGAAGAGCAACCAGGATGATTAAGGGATTGGAGGCTAAAACATACAATGAACGGTTGCAGGAACTGGGCTTGGCTAGTCTAGTAAAGAGAAGGATCAGGGGAGACATGATAGCAGTCTTCCAATATTTGAGGGGCTGCCACAGGGAGGAAGGGGTCAAGCTGTTTTCTAAAGCACCTGTAGGCCAGACAAGGAATAATGGATGGAAACTGAACAAGGAGAGATTTAACCTGGAAATAAGGAGAAACTTTCTGACAGTGAGAACAATCAATCAATGGAACAGCTTGCCCTCGGAAGTTGTGGGAGCACCATCACTTGAGACTTTCAAGAAGAGATTGGACTGCTATTTGTCAGAAATGGTGTAGGGTCTCCCAATCGGGCAGAGGGTTGGACTAGATGACCTAGAAGATCCCTTCCAACTCTGATTATCTGAATGAAAATTGTTGAGAAATTAAGGATTGGCTTCTGTAAATCTTTAACCTATCCACTCAAAAAAAGGCAATATTTTCTACTGAGCAAAGGATTTTTATTTTTAGTTTACTTTATTGTCATTGCACCTCGTACAATGAAATCAAACACCATCTTCAGTGCATATCATGACCATGACCATGACAATAAACACAAACATATATCCTTCACCCTTCATACATTGAATCGGAAATCCCCGACACCACACCATCACTGCACTATACAGCGGAATTCAAAAGAGCTACTGCCCTGGGATAGAAGCTGTTTTTCAGCCTATTTGTCCTTGTTTTTATTATTCTGTACCATCTGCCAGATGGTAATAGTTCGAAAAAAGGGTTCCCAGGATGAGATGGATCTTTGAGAATGGTTTGAACTTTCTTTAGGCAGGAGAGTTATAAAGCTCTTCCAAAGAGGGGAGAGGACAACCAATGATCTTCTGGGCAATGACATTAATCCTCTGGAGTGCTTTCCTATCTGCCACTGTGCAATTGGCAAACCATACAGAGGTGCAGTATGTTAAAATTCTCTCTATGGTGCAGCGGTAGAAGGTCACCAGCAGTTTTTCATTCAGTTGTTGTTTTCTGAGAAGTCTCAGGTAGTAAAATCTCTTCTGGGCCCTTTTGACCAGTGCTACAATGTGGGCATTCCAGGTCAGGTCCTCTTTTAGGGTAACACCCAGAAACTTAAAACTGGCCACTTGCTCCACTTGGTCTCCATTGATAAGCAAGGGCTGGATGTCTAATCTGTTCCTTCTATAGTCCACTATAAGCCTCCTTGGTCTTATTGGTGTTGAGGACCAAGTTATTGTCTCCACACCACGAAAGCAACTGGTCCCCCTCAATATCTACTTTTTCGATAATATTTTATGATATTTTACAAGGCACCTGAACCCCAAGACTGGCACTAGGACGTGGCATGCCAACAACTGGGCCACACAACAAGTGAAGCTCCATTCGCTGGATGCAGGAAACATGGAAAATCACACATCCCTCTGATTCACAGAAAAAGTTTTCTCTATGGAATGGCTCCCTGGTGTCCAAAAGGTTGGGGGCCACTGTTTTATAATTATACAGCAATTTCATTAGATTTTTTTTTCTTTTTAATCTGATCTCAATGTAATATTACAGTCATACCTTGGTACTCACCTGCTTTGAAACTCATTGGACTTGATAAACAATGCATTTTGGCAAGAATATTTTGTCCCGGTATTCGTTGTTTGTTTAGTACTTGATGTACAAGTTAGAACTTGTCAGTGTTAGTTGCCCCATGACTTTGCTACCCTTTCCAACCAAAACAAAGGGTCATACATTAGTCATGTAATGACTATTCCCCATCAGTACAGGCAAAGTTTTTAGTTTACTTAATCTAAGTATTTAGTTCCTTAAAACTAATGAAACCAATTAATCATTCAACACATGATTTGCTGTTAGATCAAATCAAAATATGCTGCTGCAATCACTTTTTAATTTTACTGTATTTGATAGTTATATACTTCAATTTGCTTATACAGCGGAGTTGAAGCTCCATTCTCTGTTGGTTAATCTTGGCTGCTTTTGGGACCATAATATGCACAATCTTTGCTTCAATGGAAATGTGTACCAGTCTACGGTTTACAGGAAATTTGTGAGGGAGATTTCTCCTATGTGAAAATAAGAGGACAATCACTATGAATCCTCAAATCTACTGCATTTTACCAAAGACATAAATTCTATAGATATTTAAGGATAATTGCTGAGATATTGGAACCCTCTAAAATGTCATAATTACATTCTTCTATCTGGTGGCATAGAAAACATGTTGTAAAGCATAATGATATTCTACTGTCTGCTATTTCTTTCTTCATAGAGCCAGAATAATAATATAAATATCTCCTTGATGTCACCAGGTATCAAATTGATTTGATTTTATATTTCTCAACTCGCTATGCTTCTACTTTCCTTTTTTGCTTTCTTCTTTTTCTTTCTCTCTTTCTTTCCACTTCTTTTTTGCAGCCCTGAATTAACCCTGGTAGCAAAGCAAATACTGTAGCTAAGAGTTGTTCACATTTTGGGATCAAATTCCAGTTTGATGCTTTAAACCCTGCTTATTTATACTTTCTTTTCTAATCCAAACCTACAAGCAGGTAAACAATTTCTATTGCCAAAGAACTGTCAAAAGAAGACAACTGCTGAAGTATTTTGGCTCAGCCACAAATAAGAAACACAAGGAAACTTTACAAAACTTTCTCATGCCTTGCTTTAACTTGCCCTAAAAAGAAAAATAATTAGTCTACTTTATCCTCTACAGTGTAGAGCTTCTATCCTGAAGGAAGGACTAGAAACTGTAGTTGGCAACTAAATAAGATTAGAACTCTTCCACAGATGGTATTCAGCAAGTTCTGACCAGTTCTGGAAAACCGGTAGCGGAAATTTTGAGTAGTTTGGAGAATTGGCAAATACCACTTCTGACTGGAGATTTTACAGTATCCTTCCCCTGCCACGCCCACAGAACCGGTAGAAAAAACATATGAATCCCACCACTGAATTCTTCCTATTGTGAACAGAAATAGTATTAACAGGTTATTATTTATTTCCCTTTTTCCTGAGTGGTAGATGGAAAATCAGATCATGTAAATAAAATTATATTAATAGTTCTTCCTTTATTGGAAGAATGATGGTGGTTGAGTCTTCAGAGACATGCTTGTCCTGGGTATTCTGAAAAGCTGAAGGCAGAAACCTAAAACCTGAATTTTCAGAGATGGCTATGTTAACTTATTTGATCAGCAAAAAGAATGTTTATGTATGCCTAGATAACCCTTATTGCATTTTTGTATGAAATTGGGGGAAGTATATCGTGGTTTTATTTATGATAGATACATCTTTATGATTAGGAAAAAGATGGATAATAGAAAGGGTGAGCTTTTTTTGTAGAAAAGTAAGATGTAGCTCGCTTGTATTTTCTGCAAAGGCAATCAGAAAGGCTTCTCTTTCTTTTTATTCTTTTTTTTTTTTGTACTTTGGGTTTTCTCCCCCCTTTATTTCTTTTTTTTTTTCATAAAAGTTTTATTTAAGTTTTCACAAAACATACAAATACAAATAAAATATCTTTTTTTGAGAACAGTGTGACCCCGAGTTATCACTTCTCCATACAGACATAAACTCAATACATATTTATCTTATACATTCTAATCCATATCTTATAACTATTTTCACATTTTTTTTCAATAGCTTTTCCCTTTCTTTACTTCCAAATAGCCCTATTTTAAATTATCTCATTCCTTTCTTAATTCAATTACATATCTTTTTCTAATTTTTAAAATCTTTCTAATCAATGTTTTTATACTTTCGTCTGTCCTGTTTACAATTTCATATTATCTTTTCTCATAAAACAAATTTTCCCTTGTAATTACTAGACTGGAGTATAACACCTTTGTATCTTTTTTCAAATCTTGTTTAAAAATTTAAGTTACATCTTTACAGTTATAACATTCATTTTTTTAACCTCTATTTTATAACACACACCTACTTTCAATCGAATTCTGCTTGGTATATTCCCTTAAAAATACACACTAAATTCTTAAAAGAAAAAAGTATATATGTATAGATATCTGTGTATATATGTATAACAATAGTAAATGGAATAATTATTCTATCCCAGTACAGCTCTGCCATTAATATTAATAACAATCTTTTACATTTCTATTTCTTTTAACAAACATTACCTAGTAATATCAGTTGTCTTTCACTTTAATCATCTATATTTCATATTTTACTTATTACTGTCTTTAAATAAAAAATAAAACAACAGCTATTAACAGTAGTCAATAAAATTATTATTCTTATTCAAATTCATCTTGTCAACTAATAAAAATCTTCCATGTTTCTTTTCAGTTTTTTTTTAACTTTGCATTTCTACAGAAGAAGGTGCGGTAACTGGAGGATAGGAGTTCAGCTAACATTCCCTGCATAATATAAGTGGATAATCACTTCCTCTATTCAGCTTCCATAGTTGAAGGTTAGTTAGTTAGGTATTAAATTGATATGTCTCTCAAGTGACTCTTTTTCCGAGTCAGTAATCATGAAGTCAAGTCTTTTTTTCCTATTCTGATCCTTCAAGATTCACCTTCATTATTTAAAGATTGGAGAATCTTCCCTATCAACAGATTGAATTTTATGACCATAGTAATAACCATTTCTTCTTCATCAGATTTAATAAATATTTTTCAGTTTGTCTTGCCCTAATCAAAGACATTTATCAGGCTGATGTTTAAATTCCTAGTCTCCCATCTATTGTGTGCTATAGAAAGTGATCCCTTCAAGTCTTCAGTCTTCAATAGATAGCTCTTTTCTACTGGCAACCACTGAACCACATTATTAAACTATTTGATGATTAATTTTTCCTGGATCCTGATATAGATGTACAAAGATGAAAGAAAGTTTTAGACAGTATACTAAATTAAAATATTTCAAATTAAGGAAGAAAAAGATACAGACAGAACATTCTGCAAATTTCTCCTTTTTAAAACTGCTTTATTAAATTAAAATAATAAAATACAAAATAACAGAAAAGGAAAAAATATAAGGCACAAGGATCAAAAAGAGAAAAAAGTTTAGAAGCTATAAGAAAAAAAAATGACAAAGGATTTTTCTTATTTCTTCTGTAGAAATGCAAATATATAATAAAATATTTAAATAACCTCTTACTCTAAGTTTAAAAAACACAAAAGCATTATATAAAAAGTATACAAATTAAGTAATTAATACATAATAAAATAACCTTAAATTTAAACCTAAACCTATACATACACACATACATACATACATACATACATACATACGTACACATAACACACACACAATTAACAATAAAATAAGCATTGGCAATACTTTTGTAATTATAACAGACTTAAGCATCAAATTCTAAAATCAAAATTTCATTTTTATCTTTCTCAAGCAAGAAGTCCCTTTTTAAAAAAAATTTGCTTATTCACTATCCTTAAAAGTAAAACTTCTGGTTTCATCTATATATCCATTTTTAGTATCATCCGAACCTAACAACAAATCTGGTCCCAATAACTGTTGGCATTCTTAGATGTTTGCTAAAGATAGTAAAAAGTACTTTCACACTGTTTGTTTTTCCAACACTTATTTGATATTCCCTTATATTTGATTCCCGTATATCTTTTCCCATTGATTAGCATACTATTGTATTTTGTCCATTTAATCATACAGTCTTTAATACATATATACCTCAAAATAAGATGTTCATCTTTAGTATATGGATCCCTTTCAAAGTCTGTTTTTTCATCTACAAAAACAAAATTATTTTTTATCCCATTTAAATCACTCTGCAAAATTTCTTCTAGGACATTTCTCTTACAGAATGAGTGGTAATAACTTATACCATTAGTTGATTAGTATCACAGGACTAGAAGGAAGTATTCTATAGAAGGCCAGATAACATCTGTTTTTATATACCCTTCTTCAATCTGTTTTCAAATTAATCTGTCCCACTAAGTGGGAACAAGGAGTACCAAGTTAAAACATTCCATATATCTGGACTGAGGGAGATGAAAATACACAAAACTCACAGTAGCTGATATTTGCAATAAAAAGCAGGCAGGCAGACATGTAGTACAGGCACAATTCATTAACTCACACAGATGAATTTATATAGACCATGCAGTTGTATTCTATACCTTATATTGTATTGAAGGGGTGTGATGCTAGCTCGCCTCCTCGTGGTGCACCCTGGATAACACAGTAGTGTGAACCAAATGACCAGCAACAATTGGCAGCCAGACTACATTGGAGAATTGGCAGTTAATGACAGTTGGCAGTCAGACATCTTTCTAGAACTCCTGGCTCTCTAAATATATGGCAACAGATCAATGGTCTCTGAATGCCCGTCTTGTCTCTGCCCCTCAGTGTTACTGTGATGTTCCTCAACAGGATATCCATCGCATTGTGTCTGAGTGTCAAAAGCTTGCACCGGCCAATGTCTGATTTTTTTCAACATGGACCACCCTATACTTGGATGGCTGGGTGGACACTGAACATAGACATTTGAACCACTGTAAGTCAATGTATTTGCCATACACTAAATTTTTTAAAAAAGAGTTGAAATAACATTGCACATAGGACTAGTTCTATCATTAATCATTAGTTTGAAGACATCACTCAAGACAGCATATTTGATATGACAAGTAAGAGCAGCAATTACTTGTTACATTGCTATAGGTTTTGTGGAATATTCTGTCCCAGGTATCAAAGTTGATTTGACTATTTTTAGTTATTAAGCATAGTGATGCTTTGTGAGGATGTATTTACTGTTCCATCTCGGCAGCCAAGTTTTCTACTGGATCTTGTGGATGTGTTACTTCCATAATGAATCTAATCAATGATCCATCTCTAACCTTAGATGCCTCCAGGTGTGACTATCAATGAGAATTCTGGCAGATGACTTCCACACATCTGGAGGAGCCCAGTTTCTCCAAAACATGGCTCACAAAAGCAGGAAGATATTAGTATGTGGCTTTCTTAACGCTGCCCAAACACCTGAAAATGAAAAAAAATATTAAAATTATGTCCAGTTTTTTTTACTTTGTCCAATATGGTTAAGAAGACTTAAACTGAGTAACAAAGATCCTTACCTAAGTCATAAAGTTTCACTCACAATGGAATATAGATTTGTCTCCAAGTATTAGCCCAAATTGAGATTCCTTCTGTAACATGAAGGTCTACTGTTTTATTATTTTTTCTACTACAAAATTCCTTGAAAGAAACCTAGTCATGACTTGCCACTTAAACGCAGCCCAAACATCACATTGCAGAATTAAGGCAGGCTCATGTTACGATGACCTCACATTCCACTAAGGTAACAACATTGCCATGGGGTGACTGAAATACATTAACTGTAAAAACAGAATGTCTAAACTATACAATCAAGCAAAGTAAATTATCAACCAGTCTGTAAATTGTAAAGGGAGGTCTTTTTGTTTGTACATGTGTAAGGTATGTTTGTAATTGTCTGAAGCTCGCTCCTTCACTTTCTAGTGTCAGCACAGCCAGAAGTCAGATGACAGTTCCAACTTGATCAGCTTCCTTTGGATTTTCTCTCTCCCTCTTTATCTCAACTGTAAACTCATTCCAAATCAGTGAAACACTGGGATTACCTTGAAACAATTGAATATGACTATTAGAAATAAAGGAAGTTATAGACCAGGAGTGTGAAACACAAGGCCTGTGGTCCATTTCTGACCTGTAGAGTACTTACATCTGCCTCACGGGGCTGACCTGGAAACAACAAAGGACTTCTTCACGGTGCTTCTGCCGCGAAAACACAGCTTAAGAGGGCCACAGGCGCTGGCAGAGTGCTCAGGCCACCACAGGCACTCCCAACACGAGTGACGTTGAGTTGGCCATGCCCATCCTAGCCCCCTGAGGCCAAACACAACCCTGATGGGGCCCTAAATGAAATCCAGTTTGATACCCCTATATATTAAACTATTAGAAATACACCATATGAAATCAAGGGCATATTTATGGTAGAATGCAAGCCTGTTCTTTCAAGATTTGCCCAACAGGAAGTGGGTTGACCTAGAAGTAATGTGGACTGAGGTCTGATTTGATCTTCAATATATGAGTCAGTTGCTAGTTTTACTAGGTAAAAGGGCAATGGTTAAATGAATCTGGAGTACAATTGATTCTCAGGGTATTTTTATTTCTTTAAAAAAGTGTGATTTCCCCCCCCCCCAAAAAAAAATTCCATTCTTTCCTCCTCTTATCTTCACATAGCAGTCATTCTTTCGCACATAAACATGTTCATGAAAAACACGCCCCATCCCCCATTCTAGCCCAAAAGAAGGAAGATGGAGCAGTAGAAGAGTTTGGGTAGCTCCACTGGGAAGGGAAAAGAAAATGGGAAAGTAATTGAAAAATAAACATACGTCTAATATAAATGGAACCAGGAAGCAAATTTTTTTTTATTTGTTTGTTTTGTTTAAAGAATTTGTAAGATTGCCACATTCACAACTATTTCATTCAGAAAATTCTATTTAGAATGAAATGTGTATCCTCACATAATGCACAGTACTTGAAAGGATGGACATCAGACTTTTCTCTGCTGGAAATACAAAAAAACATTGAAAGGTCATTGACATATGATGTGGTCATATGAACTTTTAATGAACATAAATTGATTTATGAAGAAATCCTTCAGTGTTAAAGATGTTAATGTGAGGTTGAATTTGCGCATACCAGACTTCTGTCATCTGACTGTCTATGAAGAATTTTGGTTGTCCTAGGCATGAGATAGCCCAAAGAATTATATTGACAAATTGGAAAAGTAAAATTGTTGAGAAATTAAGGATTGGCTTCTGTAAATCTGTCTATCCACTCAAAAAAGGCAACATTTCTTACTAAGCAAAGGATGCATCAATATCTACTTTTTCAATAATATTTTATGATATTTTACAACAAGGGACCCCACCCTAAGTCTATGGACTGGCAACTGGGCTGCACAAACAAGTGAAGCTCCATTTGTGGGAAGCAAGCAGCATGCAAAACCACACATCACTCCGGTTTGTGGAAAATCTTTGCTCCATGTTGGAGGCCTCTCTTTTATAATAATACAGCAGTTTCATTCGATTTCTTTTCTTTTTATTTGATTGCAATATAATACTACAGTCATTCCTTGGTACTCATCTTCTCTGAAACTCATTGAATTTGGTAGTCAACTCATTTTAACAAGAAAATTTTGTCCTAGTATTATTCATCATTCGTTTAGTACTTGATGTGCAAGTTAGAACTTATCAGTGTCAGTTGCCTCATGACTTTGCTACCCTTTCCAAACAAAAGAAAGAGTCACACATTAGTAATGTGGTAGCTCTTTCCCTGTGCACATTCCCTTGCAGTCTTGGCTTAGTTTCTGTGGTGATTTTGTTATTTTTGTGCTTTTTTTCTCATCGGTACAGGCAAAGTTTTTATTTTATTTACTCTAAGTATTTATTAATTTTTAGGTTCCTTTCTCATTATAAAGTAATGATATACAACCATATCTTTTTACATATTGCCCTAAAATTTTTGCATGGTCTTTGGTTTAGGAACATATTGAATTTATTTAAATTATTTCTTATGGAAAAAATGTGTTTGATACTCACTGTTTTTTATATTTGTCATGCCTCCCAGAAACGATTAACAATGAGTACCAAGGTACCAATATATATGTTATATTTTTTATAAATCGGTAACTATCTATAAGCTTATATTTTATGTTAAATCTTTAGCTTTAACCCTAATCATTTAGTATTGTAAATTATTAAAATTGGTTAATGTTTTAAAGGGGCTAGGGAAGAAAGCGTCTTGTTTTGTTTTCTGTTATTATTCTACATTTTGGTGCTGTATTTATAGTTTGGAATTTTATACAAATAAAGAATAAAGTTTGGAGAAAAAAAGTGAAAAATATAACAAATCATTATAAAGCACATACCTGAGGCTGAATATAATAAAGACTCACTTTAACAGCTTATCAGGATCCTCTAATATCTTATTTACTTTTATTTTATGTATTTATTTTGTCAAAAACTTACAATAGAAAAAAGAATAACCATAAGTTTAAATATAAGAAATAGGAACTAATAATTGGGGACAATAGACAGAGACACAATTGTGCACTTATGCACGCCCCTTACAGACCTCTTAGGAATGGGGTAAGGTCAATAGAGGGTAATTTGAGGGTAAAGGAATGGGGGTTAGAGGACGTAACAACAGAGTCAGGTAGTGCATTCCAGGCATTGACCACTCTGTTGCTGAAGTCGTACTTTCTGCAATCAAGTTTGGAGCGGTTTACATTAAGTTTATATCTGTTGTGTGCTCTTGTGTTGTTGTGGTTAAAGCTGAAATATTCATTAACTGGTAAGACATTGTACCATATGATTTTATGTACTATGCTTAAGTCCAATCTTAGCCGGCATAGTTCAAGGTTGTCTAAGCCTAGAATCTCAAGTCTGGTGGTCTAGGGTATTCTGTTGCAAACAGAGGAATGTAGTACTCTTCTGGTAAAATACTTCTGGACTCGCTCAGTTGTATTTATGTCTGATATACAGTGCGGATTCCAGACAGCAGAGCTGAATTCAAGTATTGGTCTAGCAAAGGTTTGAATCTTGGTCCAATGTGCAGAAGGTCCTCACAGTTCTATTAATTTTGACCATCTCTATACAATAAGATCACTGATAGAGATAATCCAGATAGATTGGTTATGACAGCAATGAGCCAAAAAGCTTGACTTGGACCCAAAGCAATTTGAGCGGAGGAGGAAATGGCACAGAAAGCACCTTCTTGGTTCAGAGAAATAGAGGAAGGGGCCAAATAGATTTAAAACATTTATGTCACTCCTGCTATGGATACCAGGCCAATAAAGTAACTCCAAAACAGGGTTAATGCTATTATATATCATCTCTTGTAACAGAAACTTTTACTTATTCAACACCTAGTGGATGGATATGGAGTAGGAATATTATATACATACCATATATGTATATAATATTCCTACTCCATATCCATCCACTAGGTGTTGAATAAGTAAAAGCACAATTGCAAGCTTCTGTTACTAGAGATGATATATAATAATTCTAATTGATAGAATTGGTTCCTACTCCTGCTTATATGCTTACTTTTTGAATCTTCGGTTATAGGAATTAAGGTTAACTTTCTAGGATACAACCCAGAAGCATCAGAAAAGTCAAATTAGTCAAAGCTCTTCTATAACAAAATTAGTCTACCATACACTGATTACAATGGTGGGATTATTATTTTTTTTTACTACCGGTTCTGTGCGCGTGGCTTGGTGGGCATGGCAAGGGAAGAATACCGTAAAATCTCCAGGCAGAGGTAGTATTTGCCGGTTCTCCGACCTACTAAAAATTTCCACTACTGATTCTGCAGAACTGGTCAGAACCTGCTAAATATACCTCTGTTTAGCAGACCTGAATAGTAACTGTCACTGGAGCTAATGGGGAGAGAGGCCCAATGGTAAAATACAACCTCAACCTATTGATAACATTATCCTTTCAGTTTACTTGAATCCAGATACACTACATTCTTTCATGAAGTATTACTTGTTAAAGAACACATTAAATTTCTAGAACAGAAATTTAAGAGGCCGGAAAAACAAAGGAACTCCTAATAATCACAATATCTCCTTCAATAAATTAAGTTGTGTGCATCAGCTGGATGTGAATCACCCATGTAAGTGATTATATGTCTTTAAAGTGTCATTTTCTACCAAGTGTTTACAATAACAGAAGTGGCAAGTTACTTAAAACTAATAAAAGGAAACCATAAAACATCATTTAAAATGGCTCAGCTCCTGGCCAATATTCTTGAAGGCATTTTCTAATTAATATGTTTAATTTTGCATGCAATTTAGGGCTATTTTAACTCTACACAGAATGACTCCTATGGTTGTAAAACACACAAAAACGTGGACTGTAGCTTGCAATATGCAGTAATAACATATAAGGCTGTCTTGATTTTCTAGAACAATCTTCTTTAACACCTACTTCCTTCAGGAGCCAACATATGGTTTCACAGTTTTCCTAGAACTATCTGAAAAGGCCTTTTATAGCACAGTGTCTACAGGGACTGCTGCTGGATCCATCTGGTGTAGGAGCTCATTGTGCTGGTTCTTGTACAGAAAAGAGAACTTTGTCCTGAAATGCTGTAGCTGCTCTGGTTTTATAAACAGATTCACAATAAGCCATCTCATGCATCCTCATCACCAGCAACTCTTAGGGTAACCATACAAATAACGCCTGGAAGCTTGCATTTAGCAATACAAAGACACTGTGCCAGTGGGTTGTTATGGAATTAGCCTCTAGATCTTTCAAGCAAAACTTTCAACATTTAAGGAAGTAATTCCTGTATAACAATTCTACTGGATATCTGGGCTTAAATAAACTAAGGACACAAATATCTCTCTAGTACAGAGCTAGTCAAACTCGCGGCGTCACATGACGTTTCGGGACTTTTTTTTCCCCTTCACTAAACTGGGCGAGGGTGGGGCCAGCATGTGACACATCCGCCCTGCAGTCTGTAATTTGACACCCCTGCTCTAGTACTATGTGAGGTACCTAAAGTAGCTAAGACTGTACAGTAGAATACAAATAGTCATTCTTACAACTACAGTTGGGACCATAATTTCTGATGTAAATCATTGCAGACTTAAGTCAGCTCAGGCACAATTTTATGATAGCTTTTAGGACCGTCATTGGGGGAATCACATGCTTGTTGAGCAGATCAGGCTTCCCCCGATGGGAAGAAATTGGCAAAATAAAAGGTCACAAATTACAATCACTTAACTGGAGGAGGCTACAACTGTCATAAATATGAGCCCCTTGCCAAGTGCCTGAATTGAGATCATGTGACCATGTAGGTGGTATGATTGTCATAAGTGTAAGTATGGGTCCTAAGTTGGTTTTTTCAAGGCCATTGTAACTTGGAACCCTTGTTAAATGAACAGTTGTAAGTCAAGAACTACCTGTGGATGAGGGTACCAAATTCTTAAAAATTTAGAAATGGTCAATGCAACATTTCTTTCTAGGACCAAGTTACCTGCCTGGATTGACAAATGCTTATTTAACATCATTTTTGTCCTCAAAGGAAGGCCTTCTGTTATTGCGCTTATGGATAAGCATACATCTCAGTCTGAAGAAAATTGCAGTTGATGCATCCACTAATGCTTTTTCCCTCAATTCAGGCCATTAAACACCTACTGAAGCATACAGAACCATGTGCTTGGAGAAGCCAGAGTTGAAACCTGTCCTTGTATTTCAGTGTCAGGTTTCAGCCCAGGACATTGTAATTTCCGATTTGGCTGGAGCTCTGTGATTAATTGACACCCCAAAATTACCAGCATCTGACACCTGCTTATTTGAGGCCCATATAAAATAAACAATTCACTTCAAGGTTACTCTTCATCGACAGGGAGTGAGTGCCTGTGATACAAATGTCTAACATACATTAGTTTGCTATACCTGGGAACAGGGTCAGCTTTTTTTGCAGCAAAGACACTATGATACAGAAGGAAGAGAATAGGAACTTTAGGTGAGAGGTTAAAAACCCAAACATGTTGCAGGAATCGGTGGATTTCTCTATTATCAATCTCAGAACATTTAACAAAAGAAGTGCAGAGGGTGCTTTATACTCAGGGTTTTCAGGTCTCGTGTTTAAAGTATCAAAATATTCAAGGCCTCATTGTTTTCATTTGACAGAACCAACAGCCTGTTTTCTCATCGGAATAACTATCTTATTTGAATAGAACCCAGCACCCTATGATTTGAGATAAACATCTCTCTTTTGTTAAGAAATGTTCTGCCAGAATCCAGTAGCATGTCTGAACTAGGTAACAGGTTGGGTGGGTAGTTATTCTTTTTTCTTTCTATATTGTGTTTTTATTGTTTATAAGCCACCTAGAGCAGGGGTGTCAAACTCATGTCATCACGGCAGCATCACATGACATATCGGGACTTTTTTCCCCCCGTCACTAAACTGGGCGTGGCCAGCACGCGACGCATTTAGCCCGTGGGCTGGGAATTTGACAACCCTGACCTAGAATCACTGTAAATGGGTAGGCGGCTATACAAATTTTCTAAATAAATAATATATTAATTAGATATTAAGGAATTCCTGAATAACATATGCTGGGGAGAAGATCACTGATTAAATACCTCCTATTACTGTCTAAAGGGGAAAAGATTTCTTAACAAGTGAAAGAATAAGAATAAGGAATAAGAAGAAGAACTGGCTGTATTATGCCACTGATATTCTATTTAATCAGAATGAATTTTGCTATGCTGACATTTCAGCTACTTTCTTCATATTGGATTGTAACTAAATCCTTTAACCATTAGATATTCCCAGGTAAAATCAAAAAATGGTGCTAGTTATCTCTGTTCTATATTGTTGCTACCAATTTACGGGAGGATGTTCTGAAACCTTGATTCTATCAAAGAAATTGAGAACATTCTATTATTATTAATTGTATTAGTGGAAGGAATCTATGAAAAAAATGCCTTCCAATAAATCTCAGTTGTTCTCAACAATGCAAAGTACATTAAATATTAACATCCAGTGTTTTTCCTGTTGGCTATACAAAATTAATATTGATGGGGATGGGGAATATTGCATGAGGAACAGTGAATCAGGATAAGGTTAATTCTTTTCCCCTCAACTATGATCTCTATGAAAACCTTCCATTTCCTAATATGACAGTGAATCTTGGAAAAATTACAATCTAATGTGGTTAGTTGGCTATAGCATCACATGCTACAGTTTCTATTCCATCTTCTGTTCCCATTTCAAATTGGGGTGCTAGTGCTAATGCTTCATAGCATACCACTTATACCAGATTTTAAATCTGGTAAAATAAGAAGAATAAAACTACTTGGTAACTTAGATTTTTTTTTTAAAAAAAGTGCCTGAAACAATACACAGCAGTTCCTTTTAAAGAAAACTATGTGCGTAGGTGGAATATTGAATTTTGAAATCACTTCTGAAAGGCCTGCAATATAGTCTTTTCCTTGCTAATTGGTACCAGTGCTTTTAATGGGATGTATTACATGCAGCAATGAAAGCCAATGTAGAATAGTGATTAAAGTGCTGGACTAGAAGCAGGGAAACCAACTTTGAGTCTTCCCTTAGGCACAAGTCATCTGGTGACCTTGGGCCAGTTATTCCCTCTTAATGGTAATCAGAGTTTGGCACTGTGACAACCAGGTAAAAAGTACAAGTCCTTATAGCATCATGCCTTGATGGCTTTACTTTAAAAATTCAATTAATTAAAAAGTAAATGGGCCCTGCAACGAAGTGGGCAAATACTAAGAGGACAAACTTCTTGGTAGTTATTACTTAAGACCAACTGGAACACCGACACAACTTATGAAAGAACTATATTACTTCTGATATGAGGTCCAAAGCATGGCATGCTGTAAAATTTAAAACATAATAAAATATTGATGGTTCAAGTCGGATGATCCAAGATAATGCTAAGTGTATTATAGCAAAGGTTTTTTTTACAAAAATAAACAGTGATATTTGCTTGTGTGCTCTTTAGAACTCAACATTTTTACATTGATATACATTCAAACAATTTAGAATTTATTTTGTTAACAACTTTTTGCCAGGTACGTTGCATAATGTTTCTGAAACTGGATGGTGGGGAGAGGGAAATTGGAGTGTCTCAATCTATTTTTTTTCCAAAGCCTTTTTATGATTCAGCACTATCTCCCAGTACACAAATCTACTTCACATAGATCTTACTTCCAAGAGGTTTCTTCCTTTGCAATCCACTATATTAAATTGACTCCAAAGTATATCTATTATTTTATTGGTCTATTAATCGATCTGTATTTGTTAAGTGACGAACAACTGAAAAACCTATTGCATAGTAGCAACATTCAATGCTATGATCGTCTTACTAAGAGGTTGCCCCACAGCTCATTTCTTATGAAGCACTTCCCCTAGAGTTAGTTAAGAAGACAACTCTCTTCTAGTAATGCTCTTATTTTGGGCAACAAAGATGAAAATAATTGGTACAGTTAGAGTTAAACTGGCCTTCTGCTGGTTCTTCATTAATTGCTAAGATTACATTGTGCTATCTCAAAATAGATTGTTATTCTCTTGCTAGCCCCTACAATGCACAGCTTACTCTGCATTGTGGGGGCTATGATGCAGTATTATGTCACTAGAAAAATCTTCCCATTCATGAGACAAAGCTATCTTTGAGACAAAATATTATACTGTTCTGCAAAGGTAACAGTCTACCAAAACCACAGTATTTTATTTTATCTTTTATTTTCGAGGAACCTGATGCCTGGAAACCCTAAGTTATTGCAAGGGGCAAAACAGGATTAGAAAGAATCCTGGCAAAATGTAGACACCATTTCTTCTGATGCGTTTAGGTTGCAGATACTTCCATCTTTATTATGGAGGGGCTAAGAGTATCTGTGAAGTTCTTCCAGATTCGTGGCTCCTGATTTTTTTTAAAAAAAGCCGATGAAGGCTGTGGCCAGGTGAGGTTTGACCTTTTATGGATCAAGAGGCCCTAAAAATGGCTTGGACCATTTGGACCAATCTACTCTAAAAAGCATAGGCTTGAAATCCTTTTGTTTGAAATCAAAGGAAAGGGAGACTTGTCAATGCAGATCCAACTTAGAATAGTCACTTCCTTGTTTTCTTTTTGAACATTATCCTTTTTCACCAGGCTACCAGGTTGGAAGAAACAACTTAATTGGAAGCAGCCAAATATGTGAGGAAGAATTTAGGGGTCACATAATGGATTTATTTATTGATTTTCACATGTGAGTTTTGTGGCTGTTTATGTTTTATGTCTGTGGGCTCCATCTTATTTCAGCTGCTTAGAATCTTAAATAAAGTATAAGTAAATACGTGATTATTATATAAACATACATATTTACTCTCACCCATCTATGAACTCAAATAATTTACCCTGCAACTTTATTTTGAACTAAACTTCTTTTTAGTTAAGTGTTGCAACTAAAGAAAAGGATCACCTCCATTGCACATGCTTACTGCACAGTCAAGGAAGGCTTTGTTGGAATGTATGAGAGTTGTTAGCAGGAACATTGAAGAGGTGTTATACTTTTTAAGACAATGGGACAGAATAGAATACTTAGTGAGGGTGCAACGTGAAAGGCTTCTGCAAATGCCCTGTGTGTGGGATGACTGAGAACACTGAACAATGTGATAGAAAACTACTCTGCTGCTAGTTTCTTCTCCTACAGAATAATTACCACCGTGCAACCTTCCAGTGGCATTCGTTGGCACACTTGGAAGTAGCTCGCAGGGGAGTGAGCATTGTAGCTTTTGAGAACTTACTTCAATCTAACAGCTAAAATGTGTACTGCACTGGGTCAATTTTTTAAGTCTACATTGGGTACATGCAATATCAGGTACTATAAATTACGCTGCAGTGAACACATCAGGTAAAAATTGACATTTTTATCAGTATCATGATTCCCATAATTCCATGAGAAAAAATAAGGAAATACCCAGATAAATATTTCCTGATAACTTACCCTTCTGAACCTTAAAATATCTGATGGTGAGTAAGATTGATGTTATATTGTTAATTGGAATGTGAATTTATAGATATGAAGATACTAGGCGGGCTTGCTACGTCTTTGATATGGTATGCTAAAACACATATTTTAGGTTTATCTTAGAGCAGGGATCCCCAACTTGGCAACTTTAAGACTTGTGGACTTGACTGGAGAATTCTGGGAGTTTGAAGTCCAAAAGTTGCCAAGATTGGGGACCCCTGTCTTAGTCACAAATGCAGAAACTAATGATTTTCAGAAAACAGCTATGGTTCAATTTTATTGGCCTCTTGATCATTTGTACCTTTTCAAATGAAAATATTTGTAATCAATTTTTTTCCATTTTTGTTAGCAAAAAGGGTTGGGGAACAGGATGAGTTCTTTCTTTGGAGTTTCACATCTGTAATCAAAATTAATGGGCTATTTCATTTTTTGGCAAGATATTACAGGATGTTTGTCTATCAAAAGATATTTCAGGGCTGAATAATTTTAATCCTCTCATGTATACTAGTAGTGAAGTACACAACAGATGTTTTCTGCAATTTGTATACATTCACTCCACAATTCAGAGCATCTGCCTGTACAGTAGTATCCAGTATTTCTACTCTCTTCTATCAAATTATTTCAGATCCGTCTCCCATTTTTCAATAAAATGCAAATATGTTGGTTACAGGACATTACATGGTACATTAGAATAACTTTAAATGTTTTTGCAAAAATTTTAGAATGAAACCATAAAAATCATAAACAGATATTATCTACATTTGTGTTATAGATAATCCTTGTTTTGTGACCTTTACAATGAACCCTCCTCCCAAAGCTACTTGTTCTAGTCTTCCAACAGCCATACACACATTTGGCTGTTTGCAATGTCCAGTTGTGTGATGATTTTTGGTGGCTTTAACAGTTTCCGACATTTTACTTCCAGCATCTGGCAAAAAACGCTCATTGAAGAAATCAGGTTCACTTAATGAATGTGGTGCTCACTTAATAACTACTGCAAAAAGAGCCATCAACCCACTTAGCAACTACCATTAAGTACAACTATAATTCCAAGCTTAATTACAGATGTAAATCAAGGACTACCTGTATTCTGAATATAATTACCTGGATAATTAAAGTCTACTGCTGTGTTAAGTTGGTATTTTTTTCTCATTTCCCTTTTCATTTTGTTGGATTCTTGGTAGATCTTCACTTTTAGTAGGCCTGAGCCCATAGAATTAGTTTTGCAATGTCAGGGCCAAGAGTATATAAATATAATAAATAAATGCACCCAAACATGTCTTTCCTTTAATTTGACCAAGGAAGAAACTAGCTGGAATCCAATGTTGTACTAAGCCATAAGTATGTGAACCCAGGCAAACTGGGTTGCACAGAATCAAAGGGTCCCATGAGAATTTACTGGGGTTCCATATGAAAGTTCATTCCAATGCAACCAATTTTCCATCACTAGAAATTTGCCTCTTGATCATAGGTTCTAGGATGTGTGTGAACTTAGTTATGATTAATTCAGGGAAACTGTTAAATGCTGTTGTGGATCACATGTGAACTTGGTCACTGTTTCTATAAAGATCAATGTCCGAGCGAATGTTCTTAAATAAGCAAGTGTAGCTTAGAATACTCCGGATGTGTAGGATACAACATACGCTTTCCAAACAGAATTTAATTATCTTTCTTTGGAAATGAATCAGCTATCATTGTTATGGTTGGTTGCAAAGTCAACCAAATGTTTAGATTGGGTTTGATGTTTTTATCCACCTATCAAGTCCCTCCCAAGGACCTGGGAGACGTTCTTGTTTGGTAGTATTAAAAGTACTATTTCAGGATGTAAGCTGTCCAGTAAAGCTGCCTTTTACATTGATTCTGTCAAGTGCCAATGTGGTTCAAATGATGCTCCAGATGTATTAGGATTGTATCCACTGCATTTGTCCCAAAGGCAAACTGGACTTTCTGGTTTTTCCTTGAAGACGTTTCTCTTCTCATCCAAGAAGCTTCTTCAGCACTATAGAATTTTGAAGGCTGTAATAATCATCCTGTAATAATCAACCTGTAATAATCCTGACCACTTTATGAGCAATGCAAAATACATTCTTTTATCCTTTGTCAGTAATGCAGGTTCAACATGGTTGAAGTTTTGACATTGTCCTACCAATGTTTCCTTGCAAAATGAGCTATCTTCAAATGAAGGGTTTTTTTTTTTATTTCCCAAGCAGAACAGGCCAGACAATTAAAACCATTACTACAGATACAAGCAAGTACATGAAGATGCCTCCAATCCAGGAATTCCACAAAGCCAAGGATGAGACTGAACAACACAACAATCTCCTCTCTTCTCACTAATCCTATATATAATCCTATATATTTACGTATTTTCAGGCGGCACAAATGTTTTAGTGGACGAGGATTCTCTGAAAGACACAAAGGAAAGAAATGGAATGGAAAATATGTCTGATTAATTTAGCACTAAAGAATCATACAGTAGGCAGGAAGCTTAAAAGATAATTTGATCCAATGCCATACTCAGGGTGGGATACATTAGATCATGATCATCCAGTTAAAAATAAAAATGATGAGCTCCTTCTTTTGTTTCGAACTTTGGAACCTCCATGTCAGCCTTTTCTCAACCTTTTGGCGATTCAAAAGATGCGGAGACTTCAATTCCCCAGCCAACCTGTTGGGGAAGTTGAACACCTTCCATTTGTCAAGCTTGTGAAACGCTGCTCTATTTGGACACCCGCGGACCCGAGTTCCCACATTTTTTTTTCTTTTTTGTAAATTTTATTGGTTTTTAAAGATAAACATAAACAAAACATCAAACTTTCTTCCATAAGTATACAAGCAGTGTGTCGGTTGGTTTTACAGATTTTTTTGTGCATCCATTTCATAGTCTTCAATTACAGCTAC
>NW_020769374.1:721486-827333 GCF_900518735.1 Pseudonaja textilis | reverse complement strand
GGGGGGTTGAAGAGAGAGTCCCGGACCGGCGGTTGAAAAAGAGTCCGAACCGGGGAGGTGGCGGGCTGGTTCCCGGCGGGGTTCGAGAAGCGGCGACCCAGGTTTGGGCCAAAGCCTGAGGCGCCTCTCGACCCCCCCGCGTCCGTCCTCCCCTCTCCTTCCGCGGCGTTTGGTCTCGCCCGCGCCTCCGCTGCTTCCCTGCCATGTTGGATTGCACGGCCGACGCCGGGGAGAAGTTGGAAGTTTAGTGCCCGTCGGGGCGGAAGGCGCGCCGAGCGGGGCCCGAGGAGCGAGACTGTCCCGGCCGCGAGATCTCCCCTTCTACGCCCCTCAGGAGTTGGTCCTCGGTCCGCCGCGGCTTCCCACCCGCCCCTCAGGTCGCCGCCCCGATGGTGCTGCAATAGCGCGGGGGAGGCCGGCTGCTGCGCCGCCGCCACCCTCCGGGAGACGCGGGGCCTGACGGACCCCCCGCACCCCACACACCCCGGGGCGAGCTAGAACCAGCGACGAAGCCGTCGGAGCGGGGTTGGCAATCCCGGCCGGGCGCCGGCGGCGGCCGCCGCCATGAACAACAGCCACCAGCAGCAGCAGCAGCAGCAGCCCCCGCCGCCGCGGAGGGTCTCCAACGTGGGCTCCATGCTGCTCACCCCGCAGGAGAACGAGAGCCTCTTCGGCTTCCTGGGCAAGAAATGCGTGGTGAGTGTGGCGGACGGGGAAAGGAGAGGCTTGGTTGGGCCTGATTGCCTCGGGGGGGGGGGGGGGCCCGGCCCACCCGGGGGGGGGGGGGGGGGGGCAAACCCTCCCCCCTTCCCCTCCCCTCTGCCTTGACCTCTCAGGAAAGGGGGTTTCGGGGCGCAAGGAGGAGGAGGAGAAGCGGGGCTGCTCCGAGGGGGAGGCGTGATGATGCAAGAGCCCTGCCGGTTTTTCCGCGCCCCCCCCCCCAAAAAAAACCCCACCCCCTCATATTTCCTTTCGGGCGAGGGTCGCTTCGAATTTGGGGAGACCAGAAGGTTCCCGGCTGGAGCCCTTCCCACGGAACAGATGCCTTTTTTTTTCCTCCCCCATTCCCCGGTTCTGTATTGTTGGGGGGGGCGGGGGTGGAAGATCAAACCCCCAAAAAGCTTTGGCTAAATTTGTACCGAAAAAGAAACAAAGGGGGGGGGGGGGATGCGCGAGAAAAAGATGCACGGCTTTAACTCTCCAAGGGGGAGAAGACTTCCGCGGTCTTTTTTTTTTTCTTCCGTCTCTCTCTCTCTCTCTCCTCCTTTTCTTTTTGAGCTGGGATAATAAATACGAATTCCAGGTGATCCAAGCCACAAGAAGGCAGAGCCTGTTGACTTAGAGTAGGCCCATTGGATCCGCTTTGGCTTGGCTGAAAAGACAGAAGAAACCTGCCTGGGGTTTAGCTTCCAACAAAACCCTTCACCCCTTTTGGTGACTTGTTTCAGGGCAAAGGCTTGTTTTTAGCTAGCTCTTCACTTTTTTTTTTTTTTTGGCTATGTTAAGATATTATTTTTCTCTTCCACTTCCTTTTTTTCCAAACAGGTATGATTATCATGGATTTCAGAGTATACCGGAAGTGCTCTGTGGTTTTTAATAGTGTGTGTGTCAGCAATGGAGGTGTTGCAACGTTTTTGGTGTGTGTGTGTGTGTGTGGAAAAAGTTCAGCTGGTTATAAGGAAGCTGGAAGTTCATTTTATACCTGCATAGTTTCTGAACTTTCAGGAAATGAACTCTGAAATGAGAATAGCGCTCTGAATTCTATACTCATTTGCAGAGCACATACCAAATTTCCCATAAAATATAATATAATATACATATACAAATATAAATATATATATATATATATAATATATTTTAGTGGGGGAGAGAATACAGCTCATTCTGAAATTTTGGTAGTCCTCATGTAGCTGTCAGATACAGATACTAGGTAATAGCTCCTCGTATAGCTATTAGGGGACTGTATGCTCCTATGTGTTGGTTTAGCAAGTTTTAGTATACAACCTATATCATGCTATTTGATATTGAAATATTCTGCATTTAAATTTGGCCTTTTCTGATTTCTGAGCTGACAGACATTTAAACATAGCACTAAAGAGCCTCACTGGTTAGAGTGCAGTACTGCAGGCTACTTCTGCTGACTACCAGCTGCCTATAATTTGGCAGTTCAAATCCCACCAGGCTCAAGATTGACTCAGCCTTCCATACTTCTGAGGTGGGTAAAATGAGGACCCATAATGTTGGGGGCAATAGGCTGACTCTGTAAAACAGTTTAGGGAGGGCTGTGAAGCACTGTAAAGTGGTATATAAGGCTATTGCTATTGCTAAATAATTACTCTGTATTCCAGGTGGATTAGCTGTCATTTTTTTCCTCTTCTGAATCATTAAAAAAAATACAGTCATGAGTAAAGCACCAATGGACATGTTCTGTTTCCTTTAAGGGTTTTTGTTTATGGGCAAAATGTGTTTTACTAAAGTTTTTTCCCCTTTTATGACAGAAAAGGCAAACTTCAACTATATTATCAAGAAACTGACTATAGATTTGCAAATACCTTTGCCCGCTGTAAATTTATAAGGATTATAATAGTATAGTAGTCTGGATGGAAAAACCTGTTTTTTTGTTTCTGATGAGGTTAGATTTGTAAAGAAGATTCACAAAATCAATCTGTCATTCAGTCATAAGTCATAATCTGTAATTCACATTTTATTAAGGCCAGGTTTGCACTCTGGATATGTTATGTCATTTTCAGGTGTTAATGGGAATTTGCAGAGATAAAGTAGTTTCTGAAAACTGCCTAATGAACAGGAGTTACTTTTTATCTGGGAATGCTGACTTACATGGGGAGAGTATACATTTATGTTGATTGTCATACTAAATTTATGTTAAATACTATAGACCAGGTGGCTAAATATTAATACTGTACTGTAATATTACTACCAGTAACAATCCATTTTTATCAGAGGGGAGAAAAATTAGCACTAAAAATGTCTTTTCCAAAATTTAATACACTTCACAGATTTTTAAAATCTCTTTAAAATCTCTTTTAGAATGTTACATTCTTTAGCAAAGAGCTGTTCCTAAGTGGAAAAGTTCACAGGCTTTGCCCTCAGGAAGTACTAGTTTTATTTCCAACAAAGTCCAAGTTTGCTGAAAAGACCTCCTTTATGTAAAGAGCCATTCCTAGCCGTTTCTAATATTGAGCTGCATGGATTTTCACTAATTTAGTACAAGTTGGATTCCCTTGAAAACAAGAAAATGACTCATCTTTTAAAGAACAAATATGCTTTTATTTACATAATTGTTTTATATGCAAATATAATCAATAAAATAATGCATAAAAATGTGTAGTCAGCAGCAGAGAATTATATTTAAAGAGAAGCAATTTGGATACTACAGTATGGGAAATAAAATAGTATTTATTAATAAAATTAGAAGATACATTCTAGGTTTCTTTGTGATGACACTTGAAATATTTGAAAATACATTGCGCATTGGACTATATTATTTTGTTCCTCATATACAAAAATTGCTGAAAACCTCTTTAAAACTATTTTAAAATAATTGTATATTTTAGTGTAAAATGTACATTTATTAAAAACAAATTGTATTTGGGTTAGTTCCTTAATGATTAACACATAATTACATATGTGTATGCACTATATATATAGTAATATATTGAAAGTATTTATATCACCCATATACTAACAGTATTTGACAGTACACTAACAGTTTACAGAGTTATAAAACCATAAATAGTAATGTACACAACTTTTTTCTACCTTTACTAAAACTTTGTGCTCCTATTATGTTACCTTCTAATTAGACAATAAAAGTTGTATGAGAGAGTTTTGACTTCAGGGCTCTCAGGAAGTTATCAGAGAGGATACCATTCAGATTTCAGAAAGCAGATTGTTGTATTGCATAGGTCATAGGACATACAGAGAGCAGCAGAATAGTCTTGTTCTCTTCTGATCTCATGTGGAAGTTGTACTCTTTTAATCCCCCCTTTTTGGCTGGACCTACTGGACAACAAGGTTTTACCTGGAATAAGTGGTCCTTCAGATATGTGTAAGTTTATAATGTATAATAGTATTTTGTGATGTACTGTTTTCTAGCTGCAAATATCAGCATAAAATAACCAACCACTTTCATTTCTGGCATTGTAACTGCTAGGCCAAGAATTATAATGCAAGTGAAAATCAATGTGATATAGACGATATGAACCATAACTGATAAATAATATCTTTGGCATGTAAAAATGTTAGGTTCAGTCTCTTTTAAACTATCTAAAAGAATATGTGAAGGGAAAAAAAAACTTTACTTAGAGAATCTGAAGAATCTCTGGTTAACAGTAATTTTGGAGAGACAGATAGTCTGACCTTTTCTAAATCAACAATGCTCCTTAGTCTTTTTGAATTATAACAAATTCTGTAAGGATAAAGTAAAGGTGTTTAGTCTTATTCAGTAACAGCAGATCCCTTATTGAGCTCAATACAGATAATCCTTGTTTAATGACCACTTGCTTAGCAAATGTTCATACTTGCAACAATGCTGAACCAGTGGTAGTTATGACCAATTCTTGAACTTTTGGCCATTGTAGTGTGCCCCACAGTCATATTACTGCTGTCCAGATGCTTAGCAACCAGCCTGGGTTTGCTGCCATTGCAGCATCCCATGGTTATATGATCACGATTTGTAATCTTCCTTGTCAGCTTCCCACAGGAAAAGTCAGTCAGGAGGTTAGAAGTCAAAATTATATGAGGTCTTTGCTTAACAGTAACTTCAGGCTCCCAGAACTGTGGTTGCTAAGTAGCGCAGACATACAACAATCACACTTTATGACTGCATTGCTTAACAGCAGAAATTCTGGTCCTTCTCCAATGGATCGTTTATGTACCTTCCTGCTTCTTTAAAAATTACTTTTTTTAACTTGATTTCATTTAGTTATTTTCCCAATTCAGGTTTAAGAAATCTAAAGTCATTTTATTGGAATGGACCACATTCTTTCATTTTCTTTAAAGTAGTTTTACTCTATACCATTCATTGCTGCTTAATATCATGAAAATGTATTGTCATTTCGGTAGGATGTAAGTTTTCTCCAGGTGATTTCAGAGATAGATCCATGTTCACAAGCTCTGACATGCTGAGAGTTAATATGATTACCTCACCTGTTGAAAGGTGTCACAATTTATTTTTTTCAATCTGTGAGAAAACGTTAACTTTTATTGAAGTTGACTGCAAAGCTATTTGCAGAAAATGTGTGTGAGATGCTAACATGCTATACTACGTTTAATATTGATTGTTTTTAATTGTGCCCCACTATATATTCCTAGTTTAGTGTATTGTTTATATTCCTAATATATACCTAATGTGTAGGAATAGCATGAATTTATTGGACTGGCAGTATGTTTTGCATGAAACCCAGAAGAGCAACAGGTGATGGCTGGCTTGCCCAGAGAGATGATTCTGCGTGCCACTTCCGTCATGTGTGTCATGGGTCTAGACGTAACAATAGGATAATAACTGGATTATTGCAATATGCTCTACCAGGAACTATAATTGGTACAGAGTGCATTCTGGAGAGGGTAGTCATTGTAACATCGCTGATACATAAGCTTCACTAGTTGCTAGTTTGTTCTGGGACCAACTCAGTGTATTGGTTATCATTTTTAAAGCCCTTCAGGGCATGGCACTAGATTATCTGAGGAACCATCTCACCTCTGGAAGTGATTAGTGAAGTAAGAAACAAAAGTCCAGCCCTGTACCATCTATGCTCTTGCACTCTTTATTTAATTGTTAATGTTTTTATATTCTTTTATGCCCCTGTAAACAGCCCAGAATTTGATTAGTAAGCAGGCAGCATCTGAATTAAATAAATAACTGTATTTAAGATAGTGTCTTAAATGCATTGAAGGTATTTCTTTATTAAATACGCAGCCCATAGTGATATTTTTGCATGATTTGCTCCATTTGTATGAACCTTATATTCCAGCATATTGGATGCAGATAGAAACAAGGCTGGGGTTTTGATAATCTAGCACAGTGGTAGTCAACCTGGTCCCTACCGCCCACTAGTGGGTGTTCCAGCTTTCATGGTGGGCGGTAGGGGTTTTGTCCCCTACTGCCCACCATTACTGGGGAACCGGTGGGCGGTTAGAGAAAACTTTACTACTAACAGAGATACAAAAGTGGGCGGTAGGTATAAAAAGATTGAGTACCCCTGATCTAGCACTATTTGCAATAACACTTACTTGTTTCACAAGAAAAGTTTCTTTTTTGGGAGCATTGTCTCAATCCTCCACTAACCATTTAACCATAATATTGACCTACAATAATATGTAATAATCCCATTATCAGTAAAATTAAGTTTGAGGTTGGATTTCCATAGAACATTTGCATTTTGTTCTTGATGCTTGGGCTTCTATATAAATAGAAACATTTTTTTATATTTCATTATGTTTCCACAGAGCACTTTTGTTTAAAAAAAAGTGAATATGTACTCCATGTGACCTTAATGTTTTAAAGGCTGTTCTGTTTTCTTTTTAATCTTTTACATGCTTGTGTTACTTATTAATTAAGGGTTTGCAGCTTCTGTACATTTTTCTTTTAAAGAGTAATTTAGTGTGCGGGATTTCTCTGATTATCAGAGTAGTTGCTATTTGCTTTTCCATAGTATGTACTGAAAAAAATTACCAGGGAAGGAATGACCAAAGTGAATGGTTTTTTTTTTCATTTTTCAAAAAGAATATTGTAAATAGATGTATCACCTCTCTGTTATTAACCATATGGAATTAGACCAGAAACTGAAATAACCTGAAATTTGGAGAAACATTTACACTGAGTTCTATGATACAAAAGGAAAGATAATGGGAACAGTTTTTGGAACATTGACTAGTGTCTAAACTTCTGGACCTTGGGCTTTCTAATTCAATCTGCCTTTGGATTATGGATTTCCTGTCTGGCCGCTCACAGAGGGTCAGATTAGGTAATCAAACCTCTTCAGCCCTTATTCTTAACACTGGTACACCACAGGATTGCCCTGTTGAGTCCCTTACTCTATACTTTTTATGTTCATTCCCACTCATGCTAGTAATACTATTACTAAAATTGCAGATGATACAACAATGGTGGGACTCATCTCTGGGCAGGGGGTGGGATGAGTCTGCCTACCGAGATGAGGTGGACTGGTTGCTTTTGTGGTGTGGAGACAATAACTTGGTCCACAACACCAATAAGACCAAGGAGCTTATAGTGGATTTTAGAAGGAACAGATCAGGCATCCAGCCCTTGCTTGTCAATGGAAACCGAGTAGAGGAAGTGGCCAGTTTTAAGTTTCTGGGTGTTACCATAAAAGAGGACCTGACGTGGGGTGCTCACATTGTAGTACTGGTCAAAAGGGCCCAGCAGAGGTTATACTACCTGAGACTTCTCAGAAAACAACAACTGAATGAGAAACAGCTGGTGACCTCCTCCCGCTGCACCATAGAGAGCATTTTAACATACTGCATCTCTGTATGGTTTGCCAATTGCACAGTGGCAGATAGGAAAGCACTCCAGAGGGTTAATGTCATTGCCCAGAAGATCATGGGTTGCCCTCTCCCCTCTTTGGAAGAGCTTTATAGCTTCCGCTGCCTTAAGAAAGTTCAAACCATTCTCAAAGATCCATCTCATCCTGGGAACCCTTTTTTTGATCTATTACCATCTGGCAGACGGTACAGAATAATAAAAACAAGGACAAATAGGCTGAAAAACAGCTTCTATCCCAGGACAGTAGCTCTTTTGAATTCTGCTGTATAGTGCAGTGTTGGTGTGGTGTCAGGGGTTTCCAATTCAATGTGTGAAGGATATGTGTTTGTGTTTATTTTCATAGTCATGATATGCACTGAAGATGGTGTTTGATTTCGTTGTACGGGGTGCAATGACAATAAAGTAAACTAAACTAAACTAAAAAGTCCTGATCATAAGGGATTGCTTCTTCCTTCACTGGGCATCTGTAAGGCTTGGGGTGGGTGGGACGGAAGCTACATTTTAGCAATTACTATCAAGATTGAACTGCTTGGCTCCTTTCGGATAGAAGCTATTGTTTAACTAAGCAAGTCTTCGGAAAATCAGAGCTGGTTTTGTTTCTTCAGTGCCGAAATGGTGTATCCAATAAAGTTTTATTTTGGGGAATTCAAAACTCCCGAGAATGTTTACTTCTTTGGGGTTCGTTAGTTGGGCAGTTAACAAATACACAGAAACACACAGAGATATCTTCATTTAACAACCACATTTGGAGGTGGCAACTCAGTTGTTAAGTGAAACAATCGCTAAGTGAAATCATGATCTTATGATCTTACTTCAGCTTTGCTTTACAGGAAGGTCAAAAAGATGAAGGTTTGTATATGTATTTAAAAATGGTTTTAATATATGGTGGCTTCTTTCCAATGTGCTGATGCATAACTATAATATAGAATGCAAAGAAAGGGGAGTTTAAAGATTTTTTGGGGGGGGGAAACCCATGAATAATAGTTTGAGCAAGTGCTTTTTCTCCAGGAAATATTCTTAAGCTAGCTTTTTTCACTCCACACTTTTAGCCAAATCATCTTGAAATTATTTCCGGCATTACAGTCCTAAAGTCAAAAGAGGCATCACTGTACAGACTGCAGTACTAAAATAGTATTTGACCTCTGTGGTTAAGACTGTGAAAGTTTGAAACTTCCTGCAATAGTGTGGCTTTGAGTGAAATACCACAAATGAGCTTCCTTTTTTTCTGGCTAGCAGTTTATATTTAAAATGCATGACTTTGTCCTTTCAAATATTAAAGGAAGATATTTTCTTTGTGGGGAAAAAAGATCTAGAAGAATATCTTCAAAAGGAAACATTGTGTATGTAACATGCAAGATTTTTTTTTTAATTTTGATAACCTCTATGATAACTTCTGCATAAGAGTTGTTGGAATTTAAACTAGAAAACCTAATTTGATTTGATTTGTCAATCACTTACAAAATAATAGATATAAGTATAAACATGAGTAAGAATACAGAAAATAGGTACGATTAAATGGGGACATTAGGACAGGGACAGGAGGCATGATGGTCCACTTATGCACGCCCCTTACAGACCTCTTAGGAAAGGGGTGACGTCAATAGTAGTTAGTTTGAGGTTAAAGGAGTGGGGGTTTGAGGATGTAACTACAGAGTCAGGTAGTGCATTCCAGGCATTGACCACTCTTGCTGAAGTCATACTTTCTGCAATCAAGTTTGGAACGGTTTACATTGAATTTGTATCTGTTGTGCGCTCTAGTATTGTTGTGGTTGAAGCTGAAGTAGTCATTGACTGGTAGGACATTGTAGCAGATAATTTTGTGTACTACGCTTAAGTCCAACTGTAGGTAGCATAGTTCAGGATTGTCCAAGCCCAAAATTTCAAGCCTGGTGGTATAGGGTATTCCGTTGCAAGCAGAGGAGTTGTAGTACTCTTCTTTTGAAATACTTCTGGACTCGCTCAATTGTATTAATGTCTGATATATAGTGATATAGTTATTCAATTTTGGACACCAAGGTTATAATTTGCACACTTCAGATTTTTGAAACAGAAAATGTTGTTATGGCTAGCTTTTTTATGGATAAAAAATAGACCAGTCAACTTTTTCATTGTAGGATATCGCAACTCATTTAGTTTTGTTGCATATAAAATCTGCCAGTTAAAGATGCAGAACATCAAAATACAGACTGGTTACACCATATTGTGTACTCTAGTCCTACAAAATTAATCTCCCACTGTGGCCTAAAAGATTGGTTTTATTTGTGTTTGACTATCAAACTTTGTTTTAAATATTTATATTCTGCCTAGCCTTTCTGTGGTTATATAACATTCACAAAAACACAGAAATTAAAACGAGAATATTATTTTTCACAAAAGCATTTTTTAAAAGGACTGCTAGGGAATTATGTCAATTGCCTATTAATATTTTAATGATTTTGTTGTTATATGTCGAGTGCTTAGCTTTTGGTGATCCAAAGCCAAATGAAGATCATGCACAGATGCACAACAAATTTTGTACAGTGTTTTTAAAAAAGTCAAACAGGATTTGTTTAAAATACTTTGAATTAATTTCTTACTCTGTGTTGTCTAATTTTAATAGAGAATAGGCTTTTATCTGTGTCCCTGGTAACGTTAGGTATATAAGTTAATATATTAATGTACAAAATGGACTACCTGTCATTTCTATTTCTCTCTCTCCTCTGAATTGCGCAACTTGGATAAAGTGCATAAACTAACTGATACATTAATAAGACGATGTCCACTGAATACAGTTAACTTTTGGAACAATCAATACTTACTAGTTATAATTTTGATAGATAAATTTGGAAGCGTTGATGTATCTTCATGTTAGTGTTTTTCAAATACAGGTGAAACTCGAAAAATTATAATGTCGTGCAAAAGTTCATGTATTTCAGTAATGCAACATAAAAGGTGAAACTAATATATGAGATAGACTCATTACATGCAAAGCAAGATAGTTCAGGCCGTGATTTGTCATGATTGTGATGATGATGGCTTACAGCTCATGAAAACCCCAAATCCACAATCTCAGAAAATTAGAATATTAGAATATTACATATTATATCAATAAAACAAGAATTGTACATAGAACAGTGTCAAACCTCTGAAAAGTATAAGCATGCATATGTACTCAGTACTTGGTTTGGGCCCCTTTTGCAGCAATGACTGCCTCACTGCGGCCTGGCATGGAAGCTATCAGCCTGTGGCCCTGCTGAGGTGTTATGGAAGACCAGGATGCTTCAATAGCGGCCTTCAGCTCTTCTGCACTGTTCGGTCTCATGTCTCTCATCTTTCTCTTGGCAATGCCCCATAGATTCTCTATGGGGTTCAGGTCAGGCAAGTTTGCTGGCCAATCAAGCACAGTAATCCCATGGTCATTAAACCAGGTTTTGGTGCTTTTGGCAGTGTGGGCAGGTGCCAAGTCATGCTGGAAAATTAAGTCAGCATCCCCATAAAGCTCGTCTGTGGAAGGAAGCATGATGTGCTCCAAAATCCCCTGGTAGACAGCTGTGTTGACCCTGGACTTAATGAAGCACAGTGGACCAACACCAGCAGATGACATGGCTCCCCAAATCAACACAGGCTGTGGAAACTTCACACTGGACTTCAAGCATCTTGCAGTGTGTGCCTCTCCATTCTTCCTCCAGACTCTGGGTCCTTGGTTTCCAAATGAGATGCAAAAGTTGCTCTCATCAGAAAAGAGGACTTTGGACCACTGAGCAACAGACCAGTTGTTTTTCTTTAGCCCAGATAAGACACTTGTGACATTGTTTGTTGTTCAGGAGCGGCTTGACAAGAGGAATACGACATTTGAAGCCCATGTCCAGGATCCGTCTGTGAGTGGTGGCTCTTGATGCACTGACTCCAGCCTCAGTCCACTCCTTGTGAAAATCCCCAACACTTTTGAATGGCCTTTTCCTGACAATCCTCTCCAGGCTGCGGTCATCCCTGCTGCTTGTGCACCTTTTTCTTTCACACTTTTCCCTTCCACATAACTTTCTATTAATGTGCTTTGATACAGCACTTTGGGAACATCCAACTTCTTTTGCAATTACCTTTTGAAGCTTTCTCTCCTTATGGAGGGTGTCAATGATGGTTTTCTGCACAACCGTCAGGTCAGCAGTCTTTCCCATGATTGCAATTCCTACTGAACCAGACTGAGAGATCATTTAAAGGCTCAGGAACCCTTTGCGGGTGTTATGGCTTAATTAGCTGATTAGAGTGGGGCACTTTGAGCCTACAATATTGAACCTTTTCACAATAGTCTAATTTTCTGAGATTGTGGATTTGGGGTTTTCATGAGCTGTAAGCCATCATCATCTCAATTATGTCACGTCATGGCTTGAACTATCTTACTTTGCGTGTAATGAGTCTATCTCATATGTTAGTTTCACCCTCGCATTACTGAAATTAATGAACTTTTGCATGATATTCTAATTTTTCGAGTTTCACCTGTACATTATTTTACTATGTTGAGTCCTGTGGCATTTTGTAATACACTCAAAGAAATTGAGTGCATCATTATCTGCCTGGAAATACTATTTTCATCAGATGAATTCTGAAGGATTTATTTGTGACAATGGAAAGACGACATCAAAATTTTAACATAAATTTTTAAAAATTTATTTTAGACAATGTGCTCTGTCATCGTCCAGATATATGCAGCGGAGCGCAATGCTATGTGGTCAAAGAAATGCTGTGGTGTAGCTTGCCTTGTGAAAGACAATCCACAAAGATCCTATTTTATCAGAATATACGATATCAAGGTAAAAAATTTCTTTAGTTTATATTTCTGTTGTTTATATCTTATTGAAATGTTGAGTCATAGGCAGTTGCATATAATTACAAATTGTTTAAATATTAGTTGCTAAAGCAGTATGTATAAAGAGTGTTATGCAGAAAGTATGCATTTTGTTTTTCATATTCAATTGCAGATATTTTCTTGCTAAAAGCAGATATGGCTTAGTTTTTGCTTTTACAACTTCGGGGAAAAAAATCTGGTCTGTTTACATTGGTACATGTCCTATCTTTGAATTTTATCCATATTTGTTTTAATAGGCTCTGAGACAGTACAAGTTACATGAGAATTGTAGCACATTTTCAAATGTAACCTATACTAAAAAAGTACAGGTTACCAAGAATTTAAGCTAGTTTCTGTATTTTAAGAATATAATTTTGATCTGAAGCAAAGTCATCAGGAAGAATGCAAAAAGTTAGAATGTCCAAAGGTGAGATATAAATCCATGCATATTTGCTTATAATTAATTATCTCAATGTCTGTATCTTCTTCCTTTCTCCTTCTACCCTCTCATCACTCTTGCAGGATGGAAAACAATTATGGGAACAAGAATTATATAATAACTTTGTATATAATACTCCTAGAGCATATTTTCATACCTTTGCTGGAGATGTAAGTATTTTCAGGAGTTAATTCGGAAAAGTGACTATATTAAATCTAATTTCTTTAAGTAACCTATGAAATATTAAATAATTTTATTTGATGGCTATATTTTTATTGATTATTTTCAAACATTTTAATGTTCAAATAGAACTGTTTGATTGATTTTTTTTATTTGAAAATGTAATTCATGTTTAATCTTATTTTTAGTTAGCTTATAACAGAAAGATACAAGATAAAGTATGCCTAATTCCAGATGAAATCAATAACGGAGAAAAAAATCTGAAGCCTACTTTTTTTTCCAGTGGGTGTTTTGTTTATATAGTTTCGTAAGAGCTGCTGAAAAGCTGTATATTTTTATTCCCTGTCTTAGGTTGATCATAAACATTATTGTTTTTCAGACATGTCAGGTGGGTCTTAATTTTGCTAATGAAGAAGAAGCTAAAAAATTCCAAAAGACTACAACAGACCTGCTTGGACGAAGGCAGAGAAAATCTGGTACTTACATAGTTTTTCAACGCTTGTTTATCTTGTTTGTAGTTCTAGCTTATAAGAGGAAACCTTTGGCCTCTGGTCATACCCAATTAATCTGTGCCCTCCCCACTTGGCTTTATAACAGTTCGGCTTGAATAAGTTTTCAATTAATAGAGTCTTTACCCAATACTAAAGCAGCATCAGGTAGAGTTGATTGGGCCAGTGCTGATACGTCCTGAACTTCCCCTATTGCCACTGTGCTAAAATTAGGGTGTTTTTTTTTTTAAAAAACACCTTTTCATAAATTATTTTTGTTTTGTTTTTGTTTTTTTACATAAGTTCTGTAACAACATTATTGCCTCAAAGCTCTTCTGTGTATTAATCAGCAAGTAATTACTTTTCACAATTTGAATTTAAAATAAAAGAGAACATATGCAGATACGTGCAAAATGGATCATTCTACACAGTGCCTCATAGTTTTAGAATACTTTTATTACAACTAGCTTTAGTGGCTATGTAATCTGTTAAAGAATTAATCGATAAATATTATTCCTTCCTAGAAGAGTTAATGTAAATAATAAAAGCTAACTGAAATTCAGCAAAATTAGGCCAGTGAGAATTAATGGGGATACCAGAAAACCAAGTAGGATAAACCCAAGATAGGTAAGGAAAAAAAAACGTTTTAAATAAATAAATAAATTGGATTTCCTACCTTGGCTTAGCACAAGACTAAACATTCTCAGAAGCAACAATATATGGCATATTAGTTGAAACAAACATGAAAAAATAGAGTTGCTGGCCAAAGAAATCTGTTGGAGGAACATTTCAGTTAGGAAGTACCCTAACATTTTGCTGTCTGGTCAGATGCTTTATGTACCTAACTTACTTAAAGCTTATTAAATACATGGTATTTTAGTGCCACAAATACATGTTTTCTGTTTAATTTTATACATTCATGCATACATAGGTGCACACTTACACAAAATATGTATACTGTATACTACTGGGTATGCTAATTCTTCATGAATTCATACCTTACGTTCATCTTTTTTCTGCATTATAATGTACTTAGCTGGAGCTTGAAATTACCTAGCTGCCTAGATACATTTATCTAACTCTTAATGTTCAGCTACATTACGAATTGTGTAATTTCTGTCAAACCATTCATCATCCCATCTTATCCACACAGATCCTCTTGTGCCCCCTTTCCCAACCCACGCGGCTGTCCTGTCCTCAGTCAACGCAGCATTTCTTGTGCATGGTCATGTGCCTTTCTCAAATCACACGGAAGCTCTTAAGCCCCAGATACCCCCTTTCCAACCCATGCGCCCCCTCAGTCTCCCCCACCTGGCAGCACGAGAAAGAAAAAAAGATGAATTGATTTCTGATGCTCCTGAGAAACTCAGTGGGGAAGTTGCCAGAAAGTCAGAAGTCGTTCCTGCTTCCACTGATTTTTTAATTCCTTTTGTCCGTTTAGGTAGGGGTAATGATCCAGTGGGCAGCGATTGTGTAGTGTTCGTATATGTCCATGTACAAATATATACCAGCAGCTATATACCTATAGAAAAGTCTTTAGCCTCTCATTCTCTAAGAAACTATTTCTAGGAATTATGATAGTACTCGGGTTAATATTTTTGTGTGCTTTCCATACAATATAGAATTTTGAATTTGTTTTAAAAAATCAATGTAAGATAAAATTTATTGGAAACAATCGAAATCTTTTTCGGCAAAGTTATTTTTGGAGTTCTTAATCATGGCTTTCTTTCCTTCTTCTTTTAAATGGACGGAAATCGTTTAGCCACTAGATGGACTCCTAAGTCTGAATTACACTGCTGGATAGAGATTTGACCACAGAAAGTTTTGCATGAGTCTCCTAGTCTTCATATGTTTTGATAGGAATTCCAGCATGTATTAGGGGATTGGACTCTGCACTCTGACCTTTTCCAACATTATCATTCCTACGCTGTAGGTTTACTGACAGATAAGGATTTTAGAATGAAAAATGATATAATAAGGGACAGAGCATCCTGTTTTGTTCCCTTATTATTTCATATATTTTTTTTACAAATGATGAGATGAACCACATCAAAGCTGCTTCAAAATGTAGGTGGGAGATAATCTGGCTTATTCCATGGGTGGGGGGGACACCCTAAATTACTGCACATTAAAAAAAAATATTTAAACGTTTAAATACATTTTGCTGAGGCTTGAGTTGCCTTTCAGTTAAATAGAAAAAGAGTTTAAAATTCATCTTAAATTTTATCTCGTTCAAATTAAGAACTCAATATAGTATCTCAACTGTTTAAAAAAAAAGTATACAGTTGCGGTCCTTTTGGGTATAATTTACATAAGTCATGAACACGTTAGTGCATAACCTTTTATAATATATTTGAGGTTTTTGAAAGTTTTAGATAAAATAGATAAAAATTTATTCTTACATATGTAATATTTGTAGATCTAACATTTTAATTGTGGAAAATATTACTGCAAAATATAACACATTGCTTCTCTATAATATGGTAAAATGTATGATATGTACACATTTGTGAACTATAAATCTAAAAATTCATATATATATTAAATGAGGTAAATTTAGGTAAACGTAGAAACCATATTAATATTTTAATTTAATATTAATATTAAATTATAGGAATGTTACACTGTCAATCAATTACTCTTTTTATTTACTTGTCTAGAATTCCATACATTCAGTTGTATTATAATTGTAAGAATGGATCAGCAAATTGTCCATAATTACTAAAAGATGCTGAGATTTTTTTTTTAATCTGCCGCTTCTTGACAGCAAATTGTATCTGTGTGGTTTATCTCACTCTTTTACTGTCATTTACAGTAGAAAACTGACTTTTAAGTAGTTAATAGTGATCCTGCAGAGTGATTATCTAGAGGATCTGGAATAATTTACAGGCCATTAGAGGTTACTTAAAACCTTTACTAAAATGGATGAAATATTTATTAGGTTTTTTTTTTAACTTCATGCATGAATGGAATGATACTCTTCTGTGTTTCCTCCCCTAACAGAGAAAAGGAGAGATCTACCAAATGGTAAGGTTTTTATTAATAACTATAACATGAGCCTCATTGTTACATAACTGCCATCTTTAATGTGCATTTCTGAGAATGATTAGAATGCCCATATTTTCAGTTGGTAATATGAATGCCACAGTGAAAAGCCATAAATGACAACGATATTAATTTTATTCTTGCAATATAAAACATGTATACTACTTGTATGAGCGTATTCTAATCTTAGTCTTCTTTAACCTGTTTTCACATACTAACGATAGATTGTTATGATTCAAAATCCATTGCAAAATTTCAGTTGCTAAGTAGGAAAAAAAATATCTGGATAAGAATCCGTTGCATTCTACATTTACATCTTTTCACTTCTCAGCAGCCTAATATTAGCATAACCAGTTGAAGAAATTAAGTAATATAGCATAGTTAACAATTGTGGGAGGGAGGATTCTTTGTTTTCCAAAAACTGGACACTACAGTGTAGCATTTCTGTATATGATACTTCATTGCAGCACAAGCCTTCCCCAACAACAGCAGAGGATCACCTCTGCTCTTTGAGGACTTGCAAGCTGCTGTTGCCACATAAATATGTCTGTAATACACAGTCAGTCTTATAAAACTCAGTTCAAACAAAACTCACAAGGTCTATAATGGAGCGTGCAACTTTTGTTTTTTTCCAAAAGTTCTAGCATGAATTGGGATGAGGTGCTGTTTCAGTGTGATTGTTCCTCTTCTAGTTGCTACTGAGCTCTTGGCGAACCTCCAAGCTCCAGACAAGATTCCTACCAGTATATGCGACTCATCATAGCTTGTGGTCCTGGCAATTGAATGAAAATCCTCTTGCCTGCTTGTAATAGCTGCCAATCTCCAGATGTTGCCTACGCTTCCCTGTAGGCGCTTGCTTTCACCTTTCGTGCTATACACCTCCCTCTTCCTACTCTCTCTTAGCATTTGCTTTTGTAAGCTCCAAAAACTGGGTGGGGTGAGGCTGCCTCTGGAGGTCAGCATGACTTTGAAAATCCCAGTGTTGATCAATTAGCCAGGAAGTTTGAACACTGGCTTGAATGCCTGTGAGTACAGTTCTGAGGGGGATTTTATTTATTTATTTATTTGTTTATTTATTTATTTGTATGTTTTATTAATCAAATTTATATAGCATAAATACGTGAAGGGGGGGGATATTGTCTACATGACTGCAGCTACTTTTGAAAAGAGCAGACAAGCAGCCCCAATCTCACTCCTTCACAGTAGAACTAAATTGGTATTAAGTGTATCACAGATAGTCCTTGACTTACCACAGATTGTTTAATAGCTTTTTTTAAAAAAAAATTGTAATGTATTTGTTTCAACTTTATTTTTATAATCAACTCAAGGTGGCAAACACCTAATCCTCTTCCTTCCTCCTATTTTCTCAACAACAACCCTTTGAGGGGAGTTGGGCTGAGAGAGGGTGACTGGCTCGTGGCTCAAGGTCTCACCCAGTTGGCTTTTATGGCTGAGGCAGAACTAGAAGTCATGGTCTCCCAATTTCTAGCCTGGTGCTCTGTGACTTTCAACAAAGCCTGGTGCTTTGTGACTTTCGAGTTATAACTGTGACACCACCTCTGTGGTCACGTGATTGCAATTCAGCCATTTGGCAACCAGCTTGTATTTACATTGGCTGCAGCAGATTGCTGCAATCACAGGATCACAATTTGTGACCTCCCCAGCTAGATTCTAACAAGCAAAATCAAATGGGGAAGCAGGATCAATCCATTTAACAATCACAGTGATTCACTGCGTTAAAATTGGGTCCTTATTTTGATGACTCACTTAACAACCACATTGCTTGGCAACCAGAATTTCAGGCCCAATTTGATTGTAAGTCAAGGATTACTTGTAACCTATAAATTTTTCAGCTTTGTGCTTCCCATGCTGTTGGTAACAAAAAGAATACCGTGTATGAAGCATTTATTGGAGTGAAAATGGGGATTTAACAATTAGTTTTTATATTCTGGAGTTGTATCATCCATTTTCAGAAACTGATTTGTTGTATACAAGACAACCCCTTTTGAAGAGTAGCTGGGGAATACCCAGGATCTCAGAAACATGATATTTTATGGGTTTTTTAAAAAAAAAAACTGAAAATGGAGAAAATGTCAATCCAGTGGATATTTGTAGCAGCTGTATTGTCAAGTTGTTCAAAGGATGAACTCATAGATCTCTTCGTCCTTCACTAACTTTTGCTGATGGAAAAATATTGTGATGGCAGGGATTTCTGTGTTGGATACCAATATAAGCCGTGTTAGAAATAGAAATTCCTTATATTTGTGTGTTCCTTATGGACAACCAAATTCTAATTAAAGTGGATAGTTTGTTTAACAGACTAAAACTTTCTGTAAGTAGGTTATTAATGGATATATTGCTAGTGAACAGTTTGTTTAGTATTCATTCCTAGTAATACATTGATGTAAGTCAACTAAATAGAGTGTCTAATTTCTGGGGAAAACTACTTAGAAGTGTATCCTAAAATAAGTTTAGTTATTATGTGTGTTCAAAATCTGTTTATAATTTCTGCATTTTAATCAAACACTTATGAGATTGATACATTTTTCTGCACTCAAGAAGTACATTTTTATCTACTGTTGGAGCAATTACTAGGTGATTCAAAAACTTCAAAATACTGTATATTCTTATGTACCTTTCTTATATATATATATTGTTTCTTTGTTTTCAAACATTCCACAATGCTTTTGAATACTGAAACCAACATATTATCAAAAGAAAGAAAAATCAATTCAAATCAAGTATACAGTCTAGTTGTATTCTTACAGGTCCAAGTCTGCCAATGGCAACTGTTGACATCAAAAATCCAGAAATCACTACTAATAGATTTTATGGTTCACAAGTCAACAATATCTCCTATACCAAAGAGAAGAAAAAAGGAAAAGCAAAAAAGAAAAAACTGACAAAGGCAGATATTGGAACTCCAAGCAACTTCCAGTAAGAATTCTTGCTTAATTTATTAACATTTTAATTTTACCCCCCCCCCCCCCAAAAAAAAAACAACCCCACACAAATGTTTCTTTGCATCTCATAGAAAAACCAGTTACATAATCCTGTCTGCACAGCAAGAGTTCCCTCTATTAAGTGTTCTACAATAATTACCCTTCAGTGCTTCATTTAAAAATCAAAGCCTTGATGGCTTATGCAGTTAAATGAAAAAGTGTTAGTATAAGAAAACACAATATTGAATCCACAGAAAGAAAGTGGAACAAAAAGGGCGGTGAACTCTAATAGAATACAAAACCAGTACAATATTAAATTATATATCTTTCTTTGAAAGCAATTCTATGTATAGTGCTTACCTTCCCTCAGTTGAGAATCTCAGCATTTGCTAATTTTAGGGAGGATAAATATCAAGGTGATGGTACTTGATAAATTTATGGTTTAATTACTCCTGTCAAGAAAATTCTAAGCTATTTTGTAATCTCTGGAATTATTAAGTGTAGAGTCCGTTTCATTATTATTTTTAACATTTTCCATTTTTTTCCTTGGATCAGGAAAATAATTATAACAACTGTTTATCAGCTTGCCAGTTATTTACTGTATTGTAGTTGTCTTAAACTCGTATACCTAAAGTTTTTTTTTCTTTTTTTCCTTGTTTTCAGACACATTGGCCATGTTGGCTGGGACCCAAACACAGGTTTTGATGTAAGTAAACACGGTGAAAATTTATGTTAGTCTTTTAACATATGAAACTCTGACTACTGATTAGATGGACAGTGCTCTTGTTCTAGAACAAAAATAGACAAGTAGTTCAACTGTGATCCGTGTATATTATAGGTTCTCCTGCTTGAGCAGGGGGCTAGACTAGAAGACCTCAAAGGTCACTTGCAGCTCATTTATTCACTCATTCATTCTGTTCTATTTCACTCTATTTCTGTTTGCAGGCTTTAACAATTTAACCCAAATTTCTTTCTTTCACAATTAAATAATAATAATCAGAAATTCACATGTCTCAGAGATTTCAGCATTGTTCACTTCCTTTTACGTAGAATTCAGTAATTGGTGGGAACATTTTTATACAAATTATGTCACATTTAGTCACAATAATGAATTTGCAATTATCTCTGACAATATTTCCTATAGGTTAACAATTTGGATCCAGAACTGAAAAAACTATTTGATATGTGTGGAATTTCAGAGGCTCAGCTGAAAGACAAAGAAACTTCTAAGGCTATATATGATTTTATTGAAAAAACAGGAGGAGTAGAAGCAATTAAAAATGAGTTGCGTAGACAAGGTGAGTCTTTTATTCATGCAGACTATTGATTATGGTTTTTAATCTCTACAGAAGATTTAGAATATTTAAATAGGGTAATTTTAAAAACGTTCTCTTGGTTTAAAAATATAGTTGCACATTTGCTAAAATACAATTTCAGTACTAAGTCACACAAATATATCACATTATTCTACAAGAGAATGTTTTCTATTACTTAAGCCGCAAACTGTGTAGCCTATAAGATACTGCTGCAATTCATTTCAACAAATATTGTGATATTTCCCCGGTGGAACAACAAAGCCAAAAATTAGAATTCAAATTTTAAAATATACCAAGTAATGTAAAAATATCTATATATCTTCATTCAATTACCATCATCATCAAATATCTCAAATGGTTGAATATAATTTTATTGGAGGACAACAAGTAATACTTACAATATTATTACAAAACCTAACATTGTATAAGCACTGACTTCATGAAGACTTTATCATGCTAGAGTGAGGGTGATGCAGTGTAATATCAGTCTCATTTGGTTGAATGTAGGATATAAGGGCACATGGTAGACTTCAGCAAAAGTTAATATATGCTACATTTATAATCTAGGCCCACCACGCTGCAGTGGTATGTATGAATTCTAGTCTTTTTAGTTTTCATGTACCTTTTTACTTAATAGGAAGACAATTCCTACCCTCCAAAATAATTTAACTATGAATTAATAGTGTATACATGTGCTAGAGAGAGAAAGAATTATCTTACATTTTCTGAGTATAGAACACCTTGTCAAAATAGGTGGTGGCTGCATTCATCACCATTATGAAGGGTGAATGTCTTAACTGGATGGAAGGGAAGGTTTGCGTTTCCTATTTAGTTATTTTCCCCTTTGTTCATGTTAGTCCAGTCCCTCTTACCCTCTAGCCACATTAGTTTCTACTTTTTCACATTTTGGATGGAAGGAAAGGTAGTTTATATATGACCTTGTATATTCCTGTGTGAAAGAGAATGATTGATGCATCCACTTAGAATCCAGTTTGTTTTATAAATAGAATACCTTTTTCAGGGGCAATTACCTTGGATTAATTGGCTTGATTTGAAGTCCCTCCCCAGTTACATCCACCCACCCAGTTTTGCCTTTTTTTAAAAAGTGTGGCTTCTGGTACCATTTGTCAAAACATATATATGTGCATATATACCCATACAAACAGATGTGTCGGTGGCAGGAAAACTCCATGATATTTTCAGCTGTAATTGGCAATCCCCATTTGGAAAGGCGAGCAAGCATAGTACACAATCTTTTATCTGGATTCATAGGGTTGCCTCCTGTCCATTCTTCTTTCATAGCTGTCTTCCTTTTGGGTAAACGTGGTATTAGCATTTAAGTTTCAGCTATGATTTGTATATATAACTATGCTAGGCACAGTGACACTCTAATTAATCTTTCTAAGGATACTAACTGACTTATCTCAATACTTCTCAAATTCAATATTTGCAGACTATGTGTAAGTGTTGTATAATAAGAAATGATCACTGCTTGAATGCTTGTATCTTGAGGCCTTGATTAAACTACCTCATGTAACTGATTTTTCTTACGTGTTTATTTGTATTCTAATAGCAAGCCCCTCTACTTACAAATGACAATCAATACTAGTCGTAGCTGAATGAAATGCATTTACCAATATGGCTTTGTGACCAAACTGTTTTATTATGTGCTTTGGACCCAGTAATGGTGGGAATTGGGCATAGAAAATTGGGTATCAAACATGTGCAAATTTGCTTAGGGTTTTCATTAGTCTGACTCTCCTGAAATGATAAATACCAAAGAAGATGATAATGAAGCTTCACATTATGTTTTGCATCTTGCCTGTGCACTTCCTTGCTTTAACCACTTGGAGTTTTCTGCACATCTTACCCCAATTGATCTATATACCTTTAGCTTCCAACTTATGGTCATTTACTGGATCTGTCTTTGAGCTATAACCGAACATAAGTCCAGTGCTTCAACTGATCATGTTATGTGGCTGGCGATTGAGTGATACGCATTTTGCCTTTCATTTTAAATTTTATTATGCTTTACATTTTTTCAGAATGACAAATGGGTAATACTAGATAGTATTTTTTTCAAAACAAGATAAGAATATCAAACCTCTCCATAGATAAAACCATTTAGCAGCAGAATGTAACATTTAAATAAAAATTTTGCCCATTAATTATATTTACTGGATAGTAAAATAAAAGTTTGTGTTGTTATGATTGGTGAAAATAGTATTATCATCTGCTCTTTTTAATGGATTGCACCAATAAATGTGAGTGGCAGAAAGCTAAACACAATTTAAGAGCATCTTCAGGGAGTATGTGAAGTATGAATGAATGCTTTTTAAGGTAATTGGTGTATTTTGAATACTGTCAATCTTGGCTTCAGAGAGCTGTCTCATAGTGAATAAATACTCTTCTGTGTCTTTCAACTGTTTTTACTTTCAGCTCCACCACCACCTCCACCGTCTAGAGGCGGTCCACCTCCTCCACCACCACCGCCACATAGCTCAGGCCCTCCTCCTCCTCCTGCTAGGGGAAGAGGAGCCCCTCCCCCACCTCCTTCGAGAGCTCCAGTAACAGCGCCCCCTCCCCCACCTCCTTCGAGACCTGGTACTACAGTGCCACCTCCTCCACCAAATAGGATATATCCTCCACCACCCCCACTTCATTCATCTGCACCCTCTGCCCCTCCCCCTCCCCCTCCTCCACAATCAGGTGGTTTTTATGGACCCCCGCCCCCACCCCCTCCCCCACCGCCTCCTGGTCCTCCGCCTCCCTCTGGTCTTCCATTAGAGGTTGACCATCAGCTTCCAGCTCCTTCAGCAAACAAAGCAGCTCTTTTAGATCAAATAAGAGAAGGTGCCCAGTTAAAAAAAGTAGAACAGAACAGTCGTCCAGTCTCGTGTACCGGAAGAGATGCACTACTTGACCAAATACGACAGGGTATACAGCTGAAGTCGGTGAGTATCATTCTTTCTGGCTTCAAATTTACAGATTATTTTAAAGCCATTTTCATCCATAGGCAACCCTCAACTTACAATAGCAATTGGGACTAGAATTTCCTTATATAACTAAGCAATGTGGTTGCAAAGCAGAACTGCATCACTTAGCACCAGCAATTTTGCAGTCCTGGCGGCTGTCGCTAACCAAATCCCACAGTTGTTGGGCAAAAAAAACTTTCCCGCCGTCTTCCCACAAGACCTGGGGAAGTCAGTAGGAAGTGGCAAGTCCTAGGCCGATAGACAAATGGCTGCTGCTGGGTGGGGGAAGGTGTGATGTGTGAGGGGTCAGGGACAGCGCAGGCAGATGGCAAGAGGGTTTACAAGTTTTTGAAATTTGCTGATTGGTTATTACTTCCAAATTATTGGACAAAAATCAGGAGCCTCTAAATTAAACCAATAATGAAAGAAAATGGTAGGAGACAGCAGGGAAGATTTCCACAAACCAAGCAAAATCATCTTATATACTGTACCTTCTGCAAATATGAATAATAACGAAATGAATTTGCCAACGAAGTAGAGTTGTCCTTTCTGTGCTCTAGATGAGATGAACCAGGAAACAAAAAAAAGACAATTTAACTCTTAAGTTTTGAGGTACATTGTTCATCTCCTCCTGTTCAATTTATCTTTTCTCTAGTTGTTTTTTTTAAGAGGGCTTAATTTCTTCAAAGAAAGTTCATTTTGGAGCTTTTTTCAGGGCTGCTGACGTTTAATGTTTGTTTTATCTTTATGTACAAAAATCTGCACCCTAAATATCAAAAACTATTACCTTGGAAGTCTAAAACGTAGTTGATTTTAAATATCTAATGCTTTTATTAGCCTGGTTTTATAGTACGTCTCATATTTTACCACCTGTCCCATTTTAGGCATAAAATCTAGATGAGTGACTTTGTGATGACCCGGGACATGGCACAAAAATAAAAAAGGCACAAAAGTAGATAAATTCCCTTTAATACCTCCAACTTGACCCCCAATGTCCAGTTATCCTCAGTTAGAGATCAAACTCTTCCAAAAACAGTCTACAAAGGGAAGAAATGCAGTCCAAACCCAAAGTACAGTTAAATTAGAAATAAACAACAACAACACAAACCACGCTGAAGTAATTAACATGACAGGCCAGGATAATAAATGGCAGTCTTTCAAAAGATAATGGAAGCACACGCAGTTGGGAGGAGGCCAAAACCCAGATAAGCCTCGACAAAGATAATGCACACTTTGCTTCCAGCAAGGTGCTGTGTGCAAACACCCTTCTTATATGCTGTTCTCCCAGCTGCAACTAATGAAAGGGATCAGGCCCTTTTTCTCTCCCATAAGCCACGTTGCTCCCTTCTCCGTTCTTCCCTGCGTGCCCTAGGATGAAGAGGGGTTGGCCCTGGGTCTTTCTCTGAATGCCCAGCCGGACTGTACCCTTCCCCTGTTTCTTCCACAACCACCAGAGCCACACTCCCATTCCCTGTCAGCTGCTCAATCTCCAACAAAGGCATGACAGACTTCGGTCCAGTCTGTCTGTCCCCCCCTCCCTCCCTCTCCCCCCCCAACTACCTCACAGAAGTCTTTAGGGACGATAAGAGGAAGAAGGCACATTCGGTATGCTGCTCCTCTTGAGTTATTTATAAAACTAATAAAGGAAGGAGTATATAAAAATAAATACTTCAAGCTTCTGAAAAATATGAAATGTTTACTAAGTGCTGCTGCATTCATCCTTATATATTTAATATTGCCTAAGGTATCTGATGGCCAAGAGACTGTACCAGCTACACCTGCGCCTACGTCAGGTATTGTGGGTGCATTAATGGAAGTTATGCAGAAAAGGAGCAAAGCCATTCATTCTTCAGGTAGGTCAGGTGATCGACATTTGATTTACTCCAGCACCATCCAGTAGGAAAGAACTTTTTAGCTTTTATCTCTGCAGCAGTACTAGATGTTCAGCATCTTCTGAAGCAAATTTTAATTTGTTTTATTCTTTTTGGAAAGTTTCATGAAAAGGATAATCTTTTAATTTTGGGTCATTAACATCCACAAAGCTGAATGTTTAAAGAGATGATTTAAGAGGGAAAGTTCTGGCTTATGGAGATCCCAACAATAATAGGTCTCCAAGCTAAACAATCAAATGTTTAACCACTTTGATTAGTTTTGTTCTGTTATCTCTTTGGAAGGAAGGAAGGAAGGAAGGAAGGAAGGAAGGAAGGAAGGAAGGAAGGAAGGAAGGAAGGAAGGAATCGGGACATTCTGTTTTTGAAATAAGAATAAAACATTGCATAAGAGGAAATGAAAAGAGAAATGATGATTCAGGAAATAGGTTTCCTTTTCTTGAGTAACCTATTGGCCAGAAATCATTGATTAGATTGACAAATTATTAAGAGATACTCATAAATCTAGTGAGTTCAGTCTCCAGCTTTGGGATATGTTTTGTCAATGCACAAGTACTTAGCCAGATATTACAGTTTAATTAAGATTATGTCCTTTTTGCATAATAATTTATCACTTTAGCAGTCAGATTAACTGGGTGACCCTTTTTAATACCAAACGTAATTTTTTTTACTCATGGCCATGTGTTTTTACCTATGCTTCCCTTTTTCACAATCAAAACGGAAGATAGTTCTAAAACCAGAATCGCACACTTTGATCAATTAAACTTAAATTCAATCGTTCACTTTTTCTTCTTCCAACAAGTTGACAGAGAGTCACTAAAAGACTAGGGCAATCCTGAACCTCAAATAACCGCTTCATTAAGGCCTTTGCTTATGAATCAGAAGTCATGTTTGTCCCTTTAGTGTGTGATTGTTTCATCTAACACGTAGATCCTAATTTGCATAGAAGTTTACATTTAATGGTACAAATGCTGGTTACTCACCATAATAATGTTACCAATATTTGCCTTAGTTACTAAGGCTTTTTAAGTTTTCTTTCCAAATAACTATTTTTCTGTCAACAGATGAAGATGAGGATGAAGATGATGAAGAAGACTTTGAAGATGATGATGAGTGGGATGACTGATCAATATATTATATCTTATATATATTTTTACGGTGAAATACTAAACTACTTTCTGTCTATGGATTCTGTAAAATTATCATGTAAATGTTTTACCAATTTATTGTATATTTTTGTTGCCTTTTGCTTTTTTATTAATCTGTGCAATACCTCATTTAATCTGTAAAGGTTTGTCATCTATACAAGGCCACTCCCTTCTTAATATGTAAAAGTTTACATCGGATGCCTAGTGTACATGTGAATACTTTCCATTCCATCAATAAGGGAGTTTTAATGTAATCTGTGAGATTGACAAACACACCTTAAATGTATTTAGTTATAATTGCAAGAAGGAAAACACTATTTTCATACCCTACTTTTTCTGTATCTAGATTTTCTTATTAAAACCTAATATAGCACTACATATTTTAAGCAATGCAGCTCCCAGTTTTAGCTTCTTCATCTGGGAAACTATGCTTCATGGATGAAGCTGATAAAATGATGAGCATTTCAATTCATAACACTACCATTCAGATTTAGTCTTCAAGCTGTAAAGCAATCACTAGAAAAATTAAGTGATCATGAAAATTTTCCCTGATCTGAGCATTGTTGCCTATATCAGAGCTTTGATACCTGAATACTGAATTTAAGAATAGTCTGTTTGGTCAATAAATCTGATAGAAACCACCTTTGTGACTTTTCCCAACTGTTGTTCATGACAAAGAGGAGTTTTGGCAACTGCTGCAGTCGTTATTTATTTTTATATAAGGTTTTTTACTGAAGGGCTGTAGTTGATGTTTGCTTTGAATAATGGTTGTAAATTACTTTTTTTTAAAATGTAGGGCATTGGTATGCTAATAAATGAACTTAAGTAGTGTAACTCTGCAGTTTTCATGGATTATGGGATATGTCAACACAGACATTGAATCCTATAACTAAAATAACTAAGAGATGGCGCCTTAAACCCATACTTCATTGATTGTGACAACACTAAATGATAAATACTGTTGCAAGAAGGCTGATTAGCATCTTGCTGATGTTTCCATTTTTCTGAACTGGGCCTCTTTTTGTGTTATCCAGATCAGTGGGTGGGCACTCGTCCATCCAATACAGTATTTCTCACTTCTATGGCTATTCAGGCATGTGGGTCACTGTTGCCTTCTTTCCTTTTGGCTCTAAATTTCTAGACTTCAAGGCAAGAGTAAAGAGAGCTAATTGAACTATTTATGTTTTGCTTTGAGGGGAAGAGATTCACTACTACAAGGTTTATAAGCCACTGTTTTTTATATATACCAAATTTGCACATTGCAGTATTTCACTAGAAATAAGGGATATGGTCTTAAAAGTTGGGTGGTCCTGCATTTGGAATTGCATTCCAATATATGATGGGAAAATTTGAGTTTTTAATTTTAATTTTTCATCTTTACTAGGAGACTTAATATTTGGACTATACTTATTTTTCATGCAGTATTGCATTTAAGATAAGCTTTATCAATGCTAATACTCTACTCGAAATAAGAATACACTTAATCAATGCAGAAGGTTTCAAGTGAGACATACTTGGAGGACAATTAATCCCTGCTTGCTTCCTTCTCCATTTTTCTTCTATCCATGACATATTGGATGGAATTATCTTTATTGAAATCCAGTGTTGGCCTGATCTTGGCAGGCTGGACCTGCATGATTTGGCCTGGATGTTTAATGCAATTATAATGTATGTCTAGTATTTGGGTTTTTAATCCTGTAACAAGAATGGGATTTAAAGAGTAAGTTGATGAACGATGTGGTAGGCAGAAGTTAAACTATTCCAAAGGGAATAACTTTAATTTGCAAACAACTTGGAAAGGAACATTTTCAAAGTGTCTTCATTTCAGTTGTATCTCTGGCGCTGTTTTGTGCTAGAACAACTTTTCAGTTAGCATTGCTGCTAGTGGGCTTGAGGATTGTGAATATGTAATGATGCTATAGAGATGGGTTAAAAGTTATGCACATGACAGAAAATGTTAGTGGCCTACAGTACATCCTGTAGGCTTTCCACTCTAGTTTCATAGAGGGCATTTAAAGAGTTGATATTGCTCAATTGGTCTTCAGCAATATTACTTGTAAATTAAGCACATGCTTCTAAAGTTGGAAGAGTTTGAAAAGAGATACTATTTTGAGGATACTTGTGTAATCCATTAATCACTTACCCAGTACTTCCCCCACCCCAGAAAGTATATCTACGTTATTGCACAAACATTCAACTGTTTTGCTTTCAATAGCATATTGTATGGTTTTAATTTAAAGCATGACCGCAGTTACAATTAAATTTAAGGTCACAGCTGCATGTTTCTACTTTCTTGCTCTCAGTGTGGGCAGGAGGCAATGTTCTCTTGTCATTGAATCACTACTGCTAATTCTTGCAACCAGGGCAGCCTTTCGCATTGGTTAAATTGACAGTCCGCGTAGCCTTGCCAAGTAGTGAATGAGCCTGAAGACTGTCTCTGAACATTGCGCTTAGACAATAGCATCTAGCGACTTGTACTCTGAAAACTTCTCAATCATTCAGTTTTCCATGTCATCAAATTTTGAACTTCTTGGTATGTGAATTTCCTTTTTGGCTCTTCTTTTTCCTCTTCTTTGGAAATGTACAGTGAATAGGATGTTGCACTGGTGGCAAATCATCATGAACCATAATAAAATTAATTTGTCTCAGTTTAATAGTATGGTGTGACTTTTATGACTTCACTTAAAGGATGGATTGAAATTGGTTATGTTGCTCAAAAATTGTTCCAGATATTTCCTTAAAAATAGGTTCAGCAGATAACTTACATGTCTATCGCATTATAATGGACTACACACTGGCACACATTAAAAAACGAAATTCTGTAGGAAGGATCCTGATTATTTTGTTTCAGAGTAAACAAGTATCCAACAAATATTTTAAAACTATTCATTTTGTTTATAGCATGCCAGAGGAATAATTATAATACTAATTCTCTGAATAATAGTCATGACAATGTAAATGCCAGATTACTGGACTACAGTTCTTAGAATCTTCAGTGAAGTTAGTCATAGCTTATTTAAAATTCTGGAGGCTGAAAACCAACGCACACAAAGTGACCAGTTGAAGAAGTCCATTGGCCTTAAAACCAGTGATTCCCAAACTGGGGGTGATTAGAGTGAGACATGGGGTCTCAGTCTCCCTTCATCTCTTTTCTGATTGTAGAATGGAAGCCATCAATGGGGGGGCGGGGGGGGGCAGCACATCATTCCAAACAGTAAAGTTTGAAAAATAACTGAATATTTTTTTCCAAATAGGCCACTGCAATCTATAATTACCGTGATGGCAAACCTATGGCACGCATGCCACAGGTGGCACGCAGAGCCATTTGTGTCAGCACGCGAGCCGCAGGCAAACTTCCCTCACTGCGCATGCAAGTGCCTCACAGCTGATTTTCGGCTGGTTTGAGGCCTTTTCTGGCATTCCAGAGGCTTGAAAAAAAGCCTCTGCAGGTTGAATAGGCCCGTTTTGTCACTTCCTGTTAATACTAGAAGTGATGAAATTGGGCCTATTTGGCCTGCAGAGGCTTTTTTTCAAGCCTCTGGAAGGCCGAAAAAGGCCTCAAACCAGCCGAAAATTACTGAGGCCTGGTTTGAGGCCTTTTCAGCCTCCCAGAGGCTTGAAAAAAGCCTCTGCAGGTTTCGTCTCTTCCTGTAATACCGGATAATCTGATAATTTTCACTGCAAAAAGCCTCCAAACACCGCATCTTTTTTTTGGTGCAGCCGCACCGAAAAAAAACATGCGGTGGCTGCAGGCATTCATGACAAGAGCGACCTGGGCTGGTGGGGAGCCCAGCAACAATAATGGCTCAGCCCTGGCTTGCCTTCCCTGGCAGCCAGCCGTGGAAGGAAGGTAAAGTCACGGCCGTGGGACGATGAAAGAGGCGTTTGTGGGGGAGGAAACGGAGATTAAGGGCCGGGGCCTCTGAAAGGGGAAATGGGGTGACGTGTGTGATGTGTGTGACTGGTGAAGGGAGAGTGGGCGACATGCAGGATTAGCCCAGGCCTTTGATAGATTAGGCCAGGCCTGCCTGGGCAGAAAATAGGTAGATGGGTTAGGAAGGGATACAGAGAGAGGGAAAGAGAAAAAGGGGTGGGAAGAGAGAGAGAGAGAAGGAACAAAGGAAAGAAAAAGGGAGAGGAAGAAAAGGGATAGAGAAAGAAGGGATGGAAGGAAGGGACAGAAAGAAAAAGGGAAAGAAAGGGAGGAGGAAGTGATTCGAATATGGTGGGAGGGAGAGAAAGAAGGAAGAGAAGAAAGGGAAAGAGGAAAAGAGGAAGAAAATGGATAGACAGGGATGGAAGGAAGGGACAGAAAGAAAAAGGGAGAAATTGAATGAGATATATGGATAGATAGATACATGGAGGGAGAGAAGGAGGGAGAGGAAAAGGAAGGAAGGACACAAACCCTGGCTTCAGAAGACTTTGAAACAGCACAGCAATCTAAGGCTGGCCTGCAAGGGATCTCGTAGATGGTCTAGTCAAAACTCCAAAAGCAGGTCAAGTACCTCTGGGGAGGTCGGTCATAAATTAAAACACTTGCTAATCAACCGGCCATTAAGCGAGGACCACTTGCATTTGATTTGCCAGTCACATGACCACCAAGCCGTACCCAGCTGGTCATGTGAACACCAAGCCATGCCCACCCAGTCACGTTACCACTAAGCTATGCCTACTCAGTCACATGATCATCAAGCCACACCCACAAATTAAGCCACACCCATGGAACCTGTTGTTTAAAAATTTGAATCCTACCTCTGATTTTATGGCACTTGATACTTCCTCCACTAGAATATCTGGCATTTCCTCTTTTGTGGGTGTTGTTACTTTTGAGTGATCTTGATCTTTGTATAGCTCAGCCATTTTCATGTTTTAATACAAAACCATTCTTTCTTGTATTTATAAGCTTGTACTTTGCTCTATTAATCCCTTTGTTTTCTTCAACTGCCCTCTTCACAAACTCCATATTAAACTGACACATTTCTTTTTGGATATGTTTTCTCATGGTCTCGCAAAGTTCAACATACTCCAATTTATTAGTGAAACTTCTTATATTCTTCACTGTCTGTCATTAAATCAATAGTTTCATCAGATATTTTTTCTGTATCAAGTGGTAGTGCTATAGATGTAGCAGATTCAAGGATGTTTTTGACTATTTATCAAATATTTTGGTCCGTAATGTTCATCTCTTCCAAATCTTACAAAAGAGCAAAGTGATTTGACAGATTAATCTAAAAATTGCAGTTCTCCTCTAACAATAGTGACAATTTTTGTTTTTCATGACATCATGTTAAGTATAAGAATGCATAAATCTATATGGGGTTATTTATAGCATATAAACATCCAGGTAGTTTGGTAAAAAGGAAACTGCATTTAATATTTTGGTGTGTGTCAACTAAAAACAACTTACTGGATAATTTTTAAAAATATTTTAACCTAAGCTTTTCTATTATAAATTCTAGGGCTATGACACGTGCTATTCCTCCTTATCTTGCCAGGTCTCTGCTGTAACCCAAGTCTGCTATTCTCACTCTCTGCAGCAACAGATTGTCTGTCTGGGCAGGAAAGCCAGGATAATAATGCCCACTACCAGCGAGAGAGTAGCTCAGATGTAGAGGATTCAGTGACACTGATTTACTAGAGGGATTGATGTGACCATCATTTAATGTTCCCTGCGGGCTTCTCCAAAGAGAGATACCAACTTTTAATCCTGGGCAGCTGATGACAACCTAACCTTATCTGCTGTCTGGCTCGGCTATAGTTCACTCATATCCTGCAATCCATCAACTGCTCAAGTGATTTCCCAGAAGTTTGGCAGAGCAGACAGAAGGGCAAGATGCATTTATGCAGAAGAAGAAAATGCTTGGCAGTCTTTGTGAGTTTGTCTGAGGTTATTTTGCAAAATTGTTCAGGGCTGAGCTTTTCTGGGCTTGGAAGCTAAGCTGTGCCTGATTAGAACAGATGGAAACCTTAGGTGTGTAGTTTGAACCAAAAAAATAGAAAACACATAGACTTACATTCAACAGCATAAACTATTTTTGTTGTCACCCAGAAAATTGTACAGTCATGTTCATGAAATCGCTAGGACTAATTTTAATATTTTGATTTTTATCTCACCTTTATTACTTTATAAGTAACTCAGGGTGGTGAACTTATCTAATACTCCTTCCTCCTCCTATTTTCTCTACTACAGCAACCATGTGAGATTGAGTTGGACTGAGAGAGAGTGACAGGCCCAAAGTCAACTAGCTGGCTTTCATTCCTAATGTGGATTAGAATTTACTGTTTCCTGAATTCTCCAGCATTTAATACTAAACTGCCCAAGTTTATGATTATGTTAGTAAATAGCCACTATACCAGTTTGGCTAAATTATGGTTGTGTTAGGTAAAACTGGTTATGTGTGTGTGTGAGAGAGAAAATAACAAGATGGTAGCTAGAGCATTATAATCAAAGCCTGCCCCTTTTTATCTGCATGTGCTGTTGACCCAATGGTTGTGCTTTGGATTACAGCACTACAACACAGTCCTGGGTCAGGTTTTGTTTTGCTTTTTGTTCTTAGGCAAACCAGAGAAGGAGATTAGCCCTCAGTGTGGGACTCACTTCAGAATAAGCATTATTTTGTGCTGTAACACTCCATTTTTATTGCTGGGTCAGTTAGGTTTTTCTGCTTGAGAACCAAGAACCAGTTAAAAGCCATACTTTCTTACATTTGGTTTCATCTAACCGTGCTTTAAAGTTTTTTTTTTTTAATAAAAAATTTATTAGTTTTCAGTAAACAAACATACACAAACAAAACACAAAACATGAAAACGTAAAACTTCTTTTTGGAAAGCGGCTTAGTCCCGGGTTACATCTTTTCTACAGACATAAATCAAATTCATGCTCACTTCATATACCATTTTATATACCACTTTATATACCAAATTCCAGGGTATTTAAATGTTACTTATTATCCCGGTCAGCCAAAAACTTTCACTTCCTAACTTTCTCCTGCACTTTCTTATCCAGATGAAAGCTTCTTTGTGGCGACCATTGCTGACCGCCGCTCCGCCGCTTTCGGAAGAGGGAGTTAAGCCAGCTGAGGACGGGGGTTGCGATTCTCCCGGACCCCTGCCGGATCTCCCCTGTCTTCAGTTACCTCTACGGGGTAACTATTAGCCCCCAAATCCGGCTGGATCGGGGGCACTCCAGCGGCGAACACCATGCTTTAAAGTTTATGCAGAGACATTTTAAATGATTCATCCAAGTTATGCCCTTCTCTGGAAGTCTGCAGTCAAAGAATGATTTATTCTGAGGAATGTCTAACTTTCAGCACAGATCTCATCTCACATCAATGGGCCCAGCTCCTTCCTATAAGCATAACCCCGCCAAAATGCAATTTCAATTAAGGAGGAGGCAGACTTGACCAACAATTACAAGTTACCAACTTTTTTAGGGCAATTCCTTGACTTAGCCAGAGTCCTATGTTTTCCATCTTTTTCTGCAGCCTTGTTTAATCTTACGGTCTTGTTTATAATATATACCTGCTATCCCATGTACACACAAGAACATCACCCCCAAAGAGATACTACAATAATTTTATATTAATTCTTCCCATCTATTCTACAAATGCATAATTTTGCCAAGAATTAGTTTATAAGAGCTGAGTAACCACTGTTGGTCTGATTGAAATTCCCACCTGAATCAGATCTAAGGGCAATCTAAACTTCGATTTTCAAAGATAGCCACCTGGGTGGTTCAAGGTTGTATAAAATCTATTGTTTTTGATCAATTTGCTTTGTAGATTCCAACAACATTGCCTTCCTTAATGAGGCTTTCTGGCTGCAGATCAAGAGCCCATGAAATTTTCAAAAAACGCTGAATTGTACAACTGTGAAAGAACTGCATTTATAAAAAAATATTGATATTTTCAGAAGAAAACAAGAAGAAAACAATTTAAAACAAAATCCCCTTTCTTGAGTCCCCCAATACAGTGGTCCCCAACCTTTTTTGTACCAGGGACCAGTTTCATGCAGAAACACTTTTTCAAGGACCGGGTAGGGGCCAATAACAGTAAATAAATAAGCGATGAATCCGTAACTTACCCTTTCCAAAAAATCTCTCCAGTGAACTCTGTTTCTGGCTCATTTTGCGAGGGCTAGCTTGCATTGCTGATGCAGGATAAATACGCGCCAAAGAGTCAAGCGCAGAAGTTAGGCGAGGGCGGAAGTGGTTGTCTTTCAAAATAAGACACCCGGAAGCAAAAACATATTTTTATATATATTTTAATCCTGATTATTCATTCTTTGCAGCCCAGTACAAAATGGTCCACGGACCGGTCCCAGTCCGGGGCCCAGTGGTTGGGGACCCCTGCCCCAATAGACTCTTGTTCCTTTTTATTTATTTATTTATTTTGCCCACTACTGAGTTTTGACCACTTATTTAAACTACCTGGAATGAATTATATTTGATATATCTGTGCAATATTCATGTAACTGATTGTTCATAAAATTTTGCAGAACTTGTTTGTTGGAATTTATCTGCCATTAGACCAAAAAAAATGGGTATAAGATTTTATCCAAAGTGGTGAGCAAAAAAAGGAACATAAGGCCTCCATTATAACCTTTATTAATCATGGAACCAATTTGAATCTCTGCCAGAGTGTGCTTGAACTATAGCCAGGTTGTCACAGCAGCTGTTATTTGATCATTGCCACAAGTATGACAACTAGCAGCACTGCATAGTCCAAGAACTAGATACAGAATTTAGCCATCTTAGTGCACAATTTTCTATGAACAGCTGTGCTGTCATTTTAGAGGCTAGGAGTTCTTCCAAGAAACACAAGGACAGCGCTTCAGATACGACCTTTCAGCTTTATTCTACTCTCGCCAAGGTTCTAATTTTGCGCTATCTATTTTACATCATTGGAAAGAAGAGGTGGGGGGAATGAATTATACTTCATTATAGCCCTAATGATATACCGGTAGTGCCTTTATCCATCTGGAAAGTTCCTCTGTGTGTATGAGTGAAAAAGTGGCCAGCAGAACAACAAAGGGTCTTGAACTGTCAAATACGTCTGACCTTAGGATGGCCCCAAGCTCCGAGTCCAAATGAAAATGCAACTGGAACAGCAGCTGAGAGATCTTCACTCTGCACCCTATCTCACATTTTCCCACCACACAGTATTAGCAACCAAAAGTAAATATAAATATTTATTCAATCTCATATTCATGAATCACATATTCATGAGTCCATCTCATATTCATGAGTCAAAACCAATAGTCTATCTAATGAAGAATATGTTGGCCCAATTGAGAGGTAGATTTGGTCATAGGTGTGGTCAATTTAAACCAAAATTGGGACCAGAAATTCTATTGCTAAACAATGCAGTCATTGAGTTGTATCCAATTTTATGGCCCTTTCCCCCATAGTTATTATGCAAATCACCATGTCCTTAATTGAATCACATAGTTGGTACGTAAATCTGGCTTCCCCCATTGATTTTGCATGTTGGAAGCCCCCTGGGAAGGTTGCAAATGGTGATCCCATGACTGGAGGACGTTGCAGCTGAATTACCTGAATTTTGATGTGTGACCACAGGGATGCTGCAAAAATCACTATTAAGTGTGAGGGTTGGTCTTTAATCAGTTTTTAAAGTGCTGCTGTCAATTTGAACTGTCATTGAACAAATTGTTATACTAGGGCTATCCACAAAATAGATTATGTTTTCATCTGTAGCAAGAAGGGGCAGAGCTAGTGTGGCCATCTTTGGTCTGTGCGTCCGCTTCTCAGTTTGCATCTAGTTGTGCTAGTGGGAGGTTCGTATCGTTGCCCGTTATTTCACAGCAAACATTTGAAATGTGTGCTGCAATTGAAAATCCCGTGAGTTGTGAGGTGCGATCATTGATAAGGTTTCTGTTGGCAAAAAACCATAAACCAATTGAAATTTTTCAGCAACTGTGTGAAGTGTACGGGGACAACATCATCACTGAAGGTGGAGTGCACCAATGGTGCATTAAGTTTAAAAATGGCCGAACTACGGCACTCGAGAAGTCCTGAATGCTTTCAAGTGGGAGATTTTTCCTCATCCACCCTAAAGCCCCGATCTTGCACCAAGCGACTGCAGTAGGAGCTAGTAACTCCATCACTAAGCAGTGTGCTTGTTAAGCATGATACCATATGACTGATTTGCAATTTCCTGCTGGCTTAACCATTCACGTTGCTTGTTGGAAGCTGCTATGAAGGTTGCAAATGGTGGTCATGTGACCGTAGGACTATGAATCAGTTAACAAGAATGTGACGGGGGGGGATGCTATGACAGTTACAATTTCAAGAGCCAGCCATAAATCTCTATTTTCAGTGCTATCTATGTACAATCACTGGACAAGTAATCAGTAAGTGAGTGTGCTACCTGTATTGCATTGATCCACTATGGTGAGCAGTAAATTCCTCTGAATACACTTGGACTTAAATGTATAAATAATGTAGGATCAAGCTGATGCTGCTACTCTTTTTTGCTTAATCCTGTATCAATAATGCAATCTAGATAAGCATCTGCATTGGATGGATAGAAGAATGAAAGGAAACATGGAAGTGTATTGCAATACTGTACTCTTTAGAAGTTCTTACCTTTAAAAACCGAAACGCTTTCTGTGTGCTAAACCTTCTAATTGTAGGCTACCGGCACGCATTTTATGTTCTTTCTAACAAATCATGCTGAATTTTTGTAAATTTTCTGTGTGTTTGAGGGCAGAGGAGGGCAACTTTTTGTTGTACCTTTATAGGCTACAAATATGGAAAGAAAAGGAGATGGAGGTACTTTTACTGAATTTGCAAATACTCTTCTTATAATTTTCTCCTAATGACAGGAATGACTCAAAGAATAATAAGAGGCAGCAGAACCACCTCTGAAATGTTTCCTCCAACCTCATTTGTTTCCAAACTATTGATCACAAAAAAGTACAGTAAAAGCACGTATTTTGCCAGTAGTAGCTAACCTTTTTCGGTTCCCGTGCTGATAATTGTGCACGCGCTTGTGCTCTCGCACTTGTGTGCCAGCACCCAGAAGGCAATGCATCCTGCCCCCCTGTGCATGTACGTGCAATCACCCCCACGCGCCATCCATTTGCGCGTGCGTGCGTGACCACCCCATGCACCGCATGTCTCCCACGCAACCCTGGGGGCCCCCCCGCACATGCTTGCCAGATACTCAACAATCAGCTGTCAGACGGTGGCGGCGCATGCGCAGTGGGACTCTTCCAGGCAAGCTCTCGCCTGCCATCAGAATTGGCTCAGCGTGCCACTTCCAGCAAGCGTGCCATAGGTTCGCCAACATGGCTCTATGCATTCCCAAATTAGTTTTTCTATAATTGCCTGGTATACACATAGTTACATGCTTTTTTCCCCCACCTCTCCTGGAGATTAAAACAAACAAAAGAATTCAATCTAGAGATTTTCCTCACGTTATTATAGCAATTGAGATTGCCATTTCTGTCAGTAAGCAATGCAGTCTTAAAAGCATGATGGCATATGACTGCATTGCTTAACAATGGCATTCCCAGTTGCCATCATACTTCAAAGATGGTGCTGGTCATGAAGAGAGAATCTCCTGTGACTGGAGTCAAGCAGCTGGTGAGAAGAGTTTTGGGCAGGTGAGGGAGTGCTGCAGGCTGAACAAATGAACAGAGAGGTTCTATAGTATAGAGTGTCATATCCCTGCATTCTTGTACTTCATAGCGAGGCTCTTGGGGGGCGGTGGGGAAGCAGTGGGAACAACTTACAGAAACAACTAACCCTAACCTTTCCTTCTGGCTTCCTCATTGACTTTGCTTGTGGGAAGGCAGCAGACCAGATCCTAAATGGAGGTCATGTGACTTGCTATGTCATAATCACAAGCCGGGCTCCAGAGCACCCAGATCATGATCACATGACCACAGCTACACTATGTTCTGACCAAGGCTTCCTGAGACCGTAATTAAGCACACGCTTAGTCAACATAACTCTTGTTTTATTTCAACACTGGGGATTATGTTCATTCCCAACCCAGAAGGAGTCCCAAACAGCACCCACCTTTCTCTCCTTTGAATTGCTGCCAACAACTAAAGTGCCAAATTAACTGATAAAACCCAACCAAAGTACAAAGTCCACACCGAGCTTCAAGGTTTAATCCGAACAGAGCAAACGACTTTGTTTCTTGCAAAGGTTTCTCTACCTTTGCACCTCCTTTATACCTTAGGGGAGGGGCAATTACCTCCAAGCCTTACTCCCGAGTCACCTCTTTTGTCTCAGCTGCTGTTGCCTTCTAGCAGCTCTGTGCATAAACTCACTGGGAACAGGCTCCCCTTGTTCCTCTGCCTTGCTGTTGCCAGACTCCGGAGGCTCCAGAGTCTCATCATCAGATGCAAGACCCTCCTCTGAGTCCTCCCCATATTCCTGGCCTGGTCCCTGTTCTTCCCCACTATCTGATTCTGCTGCCGTCTGCACAGGCTGCCAGCAAACCACAACACACTGGAGAGTCTGAGAACTGGTTGTTAAGTCCCCCTTGTTCTGCAGCATTGTAACTTTGAGTGGCTACCAAATGAACAGTTGTAAACCCAAGGACCCATAGTCTTGAAAAACTGAAATTAATGGAAGTTTCACAAAGTGTTCAAGGAGAGGATCGTTTGCTAGCTTCTGCAATTTGGACATGTGGCTTTGGCATTGAACAGCAATGTTTTCAATAGCAAGCATGCTTTGAATTGTTTTTTATTACATGTTTTTAGTGATGACTGCTTAACTATGGTCTTCCACCATGTATGTATTATTTAATTGATAGCCAATTCATCTCCAATATCTATTTCTTGACCTGCCTTAGTTGGATTATGATAATTGAGAGTTGGGCAGCATAGAAATGTAATATCATCATCACCATCAATCATCTTTGGCAGCCTTCCAAAGTGGTTAAAAGAATCGGGCATTTAGTAAACATGGTTTATTTGTTGGGTATAATATTATTTCTTCTTCAAGGTCTTTATGATGCAGTACTGTATAGCTATAGTTACATTGGTTTGATAGATTGTGTATTATATACTTGGTTTCTCACCAAGGTTTATATGCATCTCCAAACAAAAATGACTCTGAGCAGATCAAGCTCCATTCTGGGCATGGCTCCACTTGATCTTCAAAGCCAGGGGTCCCCAAACTTGGCAATTTTAAGACTTGTGGACTTCAACTCCCAGAATTGTCCAGCCAGCATAGCATAGCTTGTGGGAGAATTCTGGGAGTTGAAGTCCACAAGTCTTAAAGTTACAAAGTTTGGAGAGCTCTGTTCTAAACTGTGAGTCCAAGATAACCTGCTCTGCATGGGGGCCAATCTATCAAAGATGGAATTCTACTGTGATCCAATGATTCCTATAATCAAAATCTTGCTGTAAGCCTCACCCACCCAGGTTCTCACAGTCTTCTGTTCATGTCTCCTAGAGTGGACCTGCACAGTATAACCTGATATTACTGGCATACATCCAATGGGTATACTGGATACTCACCTCATCTTGATGGATGTTCTTTGCCAAGGACTTCATGTAAATATTAACCTGGAGGGGAGAAGCTGCCAAACCCTGCCAAACATGTCATAATGATCAGACCAAGGAGAACCATTGCAAGCAGTATATCTCATATGCAATCCTCATAGGCAGCCCAGAAGAGACAGTGATATGAAAGGCCACTAAACCTCATAATTCTCTCTAGGTCAAAGAGAAATAGAAAACTGGTAAAATTAACTTGGCTAGTGCAATTTTATCTAGCACCGCCTTCACGAAGATCACTGGGATGTTTCATCACGAAGATCACTGGGATGTTTCATTCACTAGATATCTGCAATGTCCAATCATCGATCTTGTTAATCCCTCTTGTGAAATGAAATTCTTCTTTTTATGAAATGTGTTCTGATATGACAGACTATAAACAAGGCTCCACTTGACTGGGGAAACCAGTTCTTGAATTTTATAGCTGTTGTTTACACCTGCAACCCTGCGCACAGAGCAAGGCACCAAGTATTTCTAGACTTTTTCATGTCATGATCATAACAGCACACAAATCTTCACAAAATCTTCAGCATAGAAAGATTCTTCTCAGACTATCGCTTAGTACACCTTAACTCATATAATATTTTTCACAACAACCAAGACAAATACTTGTTTTTTTTTCCACTTGGAAACTCAAAACACATTTATTGCAAATGTATGATGCAGGCAAAGAAACACAGAGAATTGTACAGGTGCTTTTTTAATAGAAAGGACATGTTCCATGAAAGGCTACTTAATACCAACATAAATAACTACATAAACTATTTCTTCTGAGAAATCTTATTAAATTAAAAAAGTACTCTCCATATTTACAAAAACACTGTTGAATTCTTCAAATTATTGCTTGAAGTTTCATAGGCACTTTTTATTTATATCTCAAATCTAAGAATGTACTTTGAAGCTGTTTACATCAGCCCATTTTATCAATGTAGAATGATTGAATGAATACCTCTCTTTGAGAATTTGTACAAATCTTCATTTCATTGGGTTGGTTGACTCTTACCGCAGAGCTTCTGGGATTTCCACCTAAAAAGAAAGATGTTTTGCTTAAATTAGGAACATGAACTAGAATTAAAAGAATAAATCATCTAAGTAGAGAAAACCTCCACAGGTTTCAATGTCCTATTGTACTGTGCATTGTAATAGTAAAGACATATAGATGTTTTAGATATGCATTGGGTTTGATGGCAAGGATGTAAAACACCCCGAATTTCTCAACCAGCAGGGCTGGTTGAGGAATTCTAGGACTTGAACTCTGCAAGTCTTAAAGTTGCAAAGTTTGGAGCCCCCTGTACTATTAGAACAGAATGGCCTTTATGATCTGCAAAAATCACGGTAGCTCTGTCACTCTGAATAACATAATTCTATTTCTCTTTATGCTTTCCAAAATGTTGGGCCACAGCGTCTACAGTGAGTGTGGCTTGGCTAATCTACGAAGGGCATTGAAGCATTGAACAAATGAAATGAGCATTTTATACATTTCAACTTCCTTCTTCAGACTGGGGTTCATTTTTCCCATGGAAACTTAAAGTCAAAATAAGTGCTTGAAGTTGAAAGGATTTTTGTACTTAGAATCCCTCCTGAAACAAACATACATACATGCTTGCATGCATGCATGCATACAAACATACATACATGCATACATATCTGCCCTCACACCAGATCATCAGCTACACTCCTCCAGTGCTCAATAGCCAAGATAATTTTTTAAAACTAATTTAAAGTTTTAAGAATACAAAATATTCTAATATGTAAAATTGAATCATTGTTATATATAGTTTTTAAAATATACTCTTCCATTGTTTGTAGCCTTTTCTTTTCTTATACTTCTTTTTCCTTTCCTTCCTTTTTCCCTAAGTATTTTTGATAAATAAATAAATAGTATCTACCTTATGATAAGCTGGGCAGGCAATACATTTTATAAATAAGTAATTTTTATAAATAAATATTTATTTCTGTTGTGATGAAAAATAGTGACTTCAGGCTACAAAAGAATTTGTTCACTCTTTCTGCTAAATTAAGCAGTTCTTGGAGCATGTATACTTAATTCCAATGAATATTTGGATAATATGATGAATTCTTACTTTTTCAGGTACACGTTGTTGCTTTTCTGTACAAATGCAAACAACAAAGCTAAATAAATTTTGGACAACTGGTAGAATATTATCATGTATATCTGACTTCTGAGCTGATTTTTTTTAATGATTACATTTCCCTTAAAAGGGTAAGCAGCCACAATCATAAAAATCAGATCTTCCTTTTGTATTACCTTTCTGGATATCTATCAATTACTTTAGCACATTAAACATGAATACCTATACTTGTAGAACTCTCACTGATATATAAGTGTCCTCTTTATAAAATGGATTACCCATAGGAAGGTGGGTTTTTGTTTTTGTTTTTTGCTTTAACATCCTGCTGCCCTAACATTATCTTTCCAATTAGGCATACATGTGTGAGGAATTTTCCCAAATAAATTGTGTGAGTGCTCTTACAAAGCCCAAGTTCTATCATCTCTAATGTGGGGTGATTTGCTAATATAAGAGAAATATGTCTGAAGAAAAATGATTTCCACTATACAATTTCAAAAATGCAAATAGCTTTTGAACCACAATAAGGATTACAGATTATTAATTATATTAGAAATTCAGGTCCTTCAGTAAAGATCGATTGATTATGTGCCACAAGGTCATTTTGAATCCCACCAAATAGATATTAGATTTGTTCGTGTCACTGTACAATATGAATATCATTAGAACTTCATGAAACAGGGGGAATGATCAACTCCTTAGCAGTTTAAGATACCAAAATACAACTTGAAGTTGCAAAATGCCTCCCTTGTACAATTCGGGGGGCGGGGGGGGAACAGCATTTTCTTTTCACTGAGCAGTTGTCAGAAAAATAATTTCATCTTCATCACTGAGGGATGGGAAATGGTTTGCTTCCAATTCATCTTGAATACTATCTTTAAATCCAGTGAGGGTGCCTCCCGCTTAATATGACAAGATTACATGAGCCTTGAATGTCTGGCTGTAATTAAGATTTCTCTCTTCTCTCAAATCAACTGTCCTATCTTTAAATGCTATTTTATTTTATTTTTTATTTATTTATTTTTGTCAATTGCTTACAAGATAATAGGTATAAGTAAAAACATAGCTATGAATACATGGATACATATAAGAAAAAAAAAAGAAACAATAGGACAGGGATGGTAGGCATGTTGGTGCGCTTATGCACGCCCCCCTACAGACCTCTTAGGGGTGAGGTCAATAGTAGACAGTCTAAGGTTAAAGTTTTGTTTTCACTTTAAGAAAACAAAATTGAATCAAATAAAAAAGTAGGATGGAAGTGGGAATCAAGAATGAATAGACCTCTTATTTTGCAGAGAAAGGTTATTTTTAAGCCCAAAGGAGAAATGTGAAAGAACAGTAATGAGAAATCAATGATTTGTAGGGGCAGTGTAATTTTGTTTCATATCAAAAAATGCCAGCTGAGAGGGTTTGAGAGGCTGTTCAGTAAGAAGCTCTTTCTAAGGAGTTCCTTCTTGAGGGGTCTTATCTATCAAGGTGACCTCACTATCAGCACTCAATTCCTACAAATTCCCAGAGGCAAGGTAAGGAAGTACTTTCTCTTTTTCAACAAAGTGATAAAGAATTTATCCCCTTATAGATTATCCTTTGAAAAAAGTGATGATCATCTACCAACTTGCTTCCAGTTCTAAATCAGCTCCTGAAATTGCGATTACTTACCCGTCTTAGCTGCCTTATGTTACTTCCACGAATTGCCTCCATCAGATCACTGTGGAGTGATCTTACCGGGGTAGAAGGTCGGCTTGAAGGACGTGACCCTTCTTCTGATATATTGTCTGGGATGGACTTTAATGAATTTTTAATTTCTTTTAATATTGCATTGTCATATTGTTTGTTTTTCTTGCTTTTTTTCTTCTTCTGCTTATTTTGTAGAGCCCTCTTGGCGCTTTCCTGCTGTTTTATAACCTCGGCAATATTCCTGGTGGGTGCTTTTTTTTCTACAACTATTTGAGGAGGAGGAGGAGGAGGTGGAAGAAGAGGAGGAGGAGGAGGAGGAGGTGGTGGTGGTGGCGGTGGTGGTGGTGATGGAGGTGGTGGTGGTGCACTTCGAGCTGGAGGTGGTGATTGTGGTGGGAATGGAGATTGGTTTTTAATAGCAGTGGATTTCTTTAAAATCTTTGGTGAAGGCATAGGTGAACTTTTGGGAGGTGAAAGTTGGTTTTGAGGAGTGGAAACTTTCTTAGAAATCTTTGGAGAAGACCAAGGGGAACTTCTAGGAGATGAATATGGTGAAGAACCAGGAGTTCCCTTCTGCAATGCTTTGGTCTTTGGATTGAGTCCTCCATCCCAACTGGATTGTTGTTCTTTCTGTTCTTGCATTCGTTTCTGCCTTTGTTTATCCATATTTCTTGTCAGAATGCTTGTCATACTCATTCTTGGGCCAGCAAGCTCAAAGTGATAGCCTAGTTTCACAATAGTAGAATTGTCCCTTAAAAGTTTAACCATGTCCATTTCAGCCTGACTGCCCATTATGTGCCTTTGGTTATGGAATCGTAATTCTGTTAAAACTTTGTTGTTCTGTAAAGCCCTCATGATAGCAAGAATTCCTTTACCTGTGATAAAATTAGAATCTAGATTCAGACTTACAATATGTTCATTCACCTTCAGCATACCTGCAATAGCCATTGCAACATTGTCATCAGCATGAGTGTTAGCCAGATTAAAAGTCTTCACTACAGTGTTATTCTGTAGTGCCTGAGCAAAATGTGTTAGCATCTGCGGTGTGATATTTTCAATATTGTTTAAATTGACCTCAGTAGTTTCAGTATCATTGCTCCTAACTTTTTCTAATGCATCTTCAATCACTGTTGGATTTCCACAGGGATGCATGGCTCCCATCCTGTAGTTCAAATATTCCGCTTCCTTTTCACTGTGACCATTGGTAACGATTTCATTTTCATTGTAGTTTTTAAGTTTAATGTTGAGTGAAGTTTGCTTCTTAGTATTTGGAAGTTTTTCACACTCTTCAACAGATTCCTCTTCATCATCTGTACTGCTTGCTTCTTCTCTGTCATCTTCTTCCTCCTCTTCCTCCTCTTCCTCATTGTTCTCTTCCTCTTCATTCTCATCCTCTTTGTTTTCTTCATCATCTTCTTCATTGTGTGCCTCTTCAGAAATTTCACTGTTACTTCCTGTAAAATATTCTTCTTTGATTTCTTCTGACCCATCACCATCATCATCTCCTTCTTCTTCTTCTTCTTCTTCTTGCTTATAATCCTACAAGGGAATTATGGTTCAGTTATGATCAAAAGTACATGACAAATATACATCTTATCTAGAAAAGTCCTCAAATTTCATTCCAGTGAACTTTTCTGATGATCTTTTCCAGGTAATTATTATAGAAAAATTATGCACCGTGATGATTTTTGAGAAGGAGTACTCTCAAATTCAGTTTTGCTTAAAAATATTCCATGCATCTGATCACAATTTATTGAAGATGTTTGAATGTTTAAGAATGTTGTGATTATGTGTCATAACATCTAATGGAAAGTGTTCACAATATTACTGAGGATTAATAGCATAATGAGTACTACTCTAACCTCTATTTGCCTGTAATTGGATATTGGATATTTTCAGAGAACAGCACCCTGGGATTAGCAGCTGCAGGTGGTGATTTTGAAATCCCCCAAAGACAGAAAGTTAGCTTCCACCATGTCCACCATGTTTCTGATCTTGAGTGAGAAAAATAAGAAACGATTGGTAATTAAGTAATTTCTAAAATGTTTTACTTAGCATAATGTGTAATTCGTTTCTTCTTCTAATCCAAAAGGGGATAGCCTGAAATTTCATCCTGCAGAAGATCCCTGTAAACACTACAGAAAATCCCCAGAGACCAATTTTCTAAGATCTACCCAAATCTAAAACCAAATTGCTGGAAATGTAGACATTAACAATGTACTTTCTTTCATTCTTGGTGGTCATGCCCCGAAACGAAGAAATATTGGAAAGTGATTCATATGTGGTTAGGGGAGTTAATTGAAAATAAAATTGATTTCATTCTGGAACTATTCCTCTTAGGAATAATTAAAAGAAACTATAATATAAAGATAAAATATCTTATATTACACGTAATAACAGCAGCCAGAATTTTCTACACACCGTACTGGAAGAAAAACGCCATACCTCCCGAAGTTTTAATAATTAAAAAAATCTTTGCGTGCGTTGAAATGGATAAATTAACTATGGAACGAAAAAGGAAAGCTGACATGGACTACAACGCAATGTGGGAAACACGGTATATCTGGCTTGACAATAGACATAAGAATAGAAAATGTACATAATGTATATAATAGTTATGAAGGTATGGAAGTAGTATTGAAAGGTATTAGGTATTGAAAGATTGGATAGGATGTATAAATGTATATATATATATTGTCACAGTATTGTTCAATTAGTAATGGTATAATGTATAAATGGAAAAACCCAGTAAAGTGTTGGGGGAAAAAAAAGAAAATCCCCAGAGAGCTAGCTCAGTGTTTTTTGTTTTTTGTTTTTGGTTTTATTTGGTCCTTTCAAATCAGTCCTGAGAGCTGATGACCACATGGAGAAGTCTTTGTAGTTTTCCTGGCAACTTTTGCAGAAATGGTTTGCCATTGCTTCCTTATTAGGGCTAAGAAAGAGTGACAGGCCCAAGGTAACCCTACTGGCTTTGTGCCTAAAACGAGACTAGCCTGCACCGTCTCCCACTTTCTAGTCTAGGCCTTTAACCCATTATGTTGGCTCTGGTTGATTTTGTTACCAGACTATAATTTTTAACAAGAGTGAATTTTATAGAACACAATTAATTGTAAATAAATATCAAGGTAAATACATTTATTTCTATTTGTGCATGTGGCCGATTTGTGGATTTTTAACGTGCCACTCAAAGTCCCAAGTCAGACCTTTGGACCAGAAAAAGTTGCTCATCCTGTTCTAATCTGTCTAGCTGTCTTCTATACTTATTAGAACAGGACAAAATCAGTATGCACAATTTCGGTGTTGACATCTCACATGGAGATATGTCAGTGAAGAAAAAAAACCAGTTGATGCTGTCAGTGAGTGCTTCCTAATTATGTTGTTCGGATACCTTCTTTGTTAAACTTGCAGTATCTTTTTTGCTTGAATTTCATTCCCTCTCCCACGACCACCACCCCCAAAAAAGGATTCTAATCCAGCCTTCTTCATTGTATAAGCAGTGTTATCACTTTCTGCCCCAACTGTTAGTTGTAGCCTCACTTTATCAGTTCTAGAGATGAAATGAGGGGCGGGGGGGAAATCCTGGAAGAATACAAATATCTATATTAATAAGCAAGGCCATGAAAAAACAACCCCTGATATCCAAATTCTGGATCCAGCAATTCAGCTCAAAGAATTTAGATCTCCCATTATTGTCAATTCCTGTTTCAAGCTGCTACAATTAGTTTTCTTCCAACCATGCGAAGTTTCCAGATGAAAATGGAGTATCAGCAGTATGCTCAAGGCCATTAATTATGCCTAACCTGTTATTGTTCTCCTTTTGCTGTTACACAGGCAGACACCCACAGAGTTTGTGTGTTTGTGCGTGCGTGCATGTGTGTGTGTGTTGGGATAGAGAGGTAGAACACTGTTGAACTGTAAAAGAATATTATCCATGCAGTCTCCATGCCTGCCGCGTTAGTGCTTTGTCTTTAAAGTTTGAAGATTGAATTACAACCATTGGACTTGAAACACAGAACAATTTCAGAGAAGTGCCAAACAGTGTCAAGTGTAGGTTGAAATTAAGTCTAGAATTAACTGTGCTTGTACATTCCCAGTTCCAGACATAATGACTGTTGTTGCTATTTAGGTATACTGTTGAATTGCATAACTCTAAATCCTGCTCTTTTCATCATTACTTTTTTCTTATTTGGATTATGATTGTTTATTATTGCTTATTACAGTTATTTCCTTCTGCCCTTGGAAAGTCAGGATGACCAGTAGCTATTAGTACTTGGATTGCATACCAACACCCTGGCTCAAACACCAGGATAAATTCCTTCAGACTGGTTCTGATAAGAATGAAACATGACTATCAGTTCAAAGTTAAATAAAGACCTGTAATCTGCATGCTGCTAGGAATGTTATTTTCTCTTTACTGGTTGGTATGTTTTATTCCAATTTTCTGCTCTAGAAAAACAACGTTATGTTTTTTCCAACACAGTATGTGTTTTTGTTTCTTTTATGTTAAAGGCTGAGATTTGAAATGTATGGCTTCTGTTTAGGAGGCTAAAATAGGAAGAGGTGAATTTACGTCCATATTTCTTCTTAGAACCACAGTTTAAAAAAATCCGCAGAAAGGTAGATTTTCTAATTAATTGAAAATCGATTTCTCTCTTTCTCTCTATTGCTTCCTCATTATCTGCTATCTGTAGTCCTCACTCAATGACTGGTCACTTAGTGACAGTTCAAAATTACAGCAGACTGCAGTTCCAGAATTCCAATGGTTACACTGTGATCATGTGATCACAGTTGGCAACTGGCCTGCATTTATTTATACCCTTTTGTGGTATTCTGTGGTATTCTGAAGTCACGTGACCATGATTTTTGCTGGTTTCCAGTATTTACTTCAGGTTTATGGTAAGAAATAACTATTAGATAAAATAGATTTGTTTAACAACTGTGGCATTTACTTAATGACCACCACAAAAAAAGTTGTAAAATTGAGCATAGAGATATAGTGACCCACTTAACAATTTATAGCTATAATTCGGGACTCATTCATGGTTGTAAGTTGAAGTATGTATCTCTCTATCATTCTCTCTATCTTTTATCTACTGTATCTAGCTAGCTAGCTATGTGTCTCATCAATCATCTGTCATAAATGTGAAGTAGTTGTTTGTACGATTTTTGTTTATTATTCATTTGATTGCTATAGTTGCCCATCTCAACAAGTGACTCTGGGTGGCATACATGTTTTGATTACAATACTTTTTAGCATGTTAGAAGTTGCTCCTTTTAACAAATTTCTCTGTTCTGAGTTTTCTGAGTTTCTAAACTTGTATTGTATTATGGAGTTTCTTTAATAACTCTGGATTTGGGGCGTTGGAGTTGGAAACAGAATGGGAGGGATAAGGGGAAGGGGAAGGAGAAGGGAGGGACAGAAAGTTAATAGAGACTTGGTACATCAAGAAACAATTTTCAACACATCAGTAAAGAACTTCAATTACCACCATTTGTAATGCTTATGATGAGATTTATGCCTGGCCTTATTCAGACAATAAATTTATTCTGATGATAAAAGAAGAAGGAAGCATATTTTCATTGTCCTCACTTTGCTATATGTTCATTATGCTAGAAACAAATATTTGAAGTGCAGATTTTTGCATTCTACTTTCTTAATTTCTACCACTTGAAATCCTGGAAAATATGACGTACAAAAGAACAGAAAGAAGCATATTGAAGTTAACATGCATATCACCACAGGTCCTCATAATCACATGAATGATTCGAAAATCTGAATAAGGCTCTTAAATATTCAGATCTCTCGATGTATATAATAATACATGAAAGGCAACCAGTAATTAGCATCTTCCCTTGAGTCATCATTTTGTACCAGCTTCTGTTGCTGGAATTAAGGGTTTTCCTTAAAGCGTATTAAATGCTATGAGTCTGAAATGAGATAGTACACATCTGTTGCAGCACAAGGCTAAATAGAATCTGATATTATATGTGTAACTGAACCTGAGATATGAGTGAGAGACATTTAGCAAAAATACATAATCAGTTCAACTGTGGCCATGTCAGTACTTCTCAGCTTGAGCTTTGATGATGTTTTTGGGTGTTCCTTCAAGTAAGAAGAATATTTGTATATTAAAAAAAGATCTTCACAGTGTAAACTAGCATCCTGAGAAGCAGAGTTCTGACGTAACGAACTCACTGGGATGATAATTTAATAGCCCAGAGAAAGAAAATGTATATTAGTCTACAGCCTCTACACATTAATAAAGATTCTATTCTTGATCCTTTGGCTTTTTAGTTTGATGGAAAATACAGAGCAAGGAAACTATTTTACTGAATGAAAGTTATTTCTGGGGCCAAATTAATGCAGTTATTCTCCTACCTGTTCACATGCCCCCATTCTCTCTTTTTCCAGAAGTTTCTTAGTCTCCCTTTCCCAGTAGGCCATCAGTGCTTCCCGGCTAAAAGTTCCTGTGGGAGTTTTCTCTGTTAGACTTTTTTGCCTATGCCCCACAGGAAGGCTCGGGTCAGGATCAATATCCTCCAACTCTTTCTCCAGCTCCTTCAACTCCTCATCAGTAAGAGAAGCAAGGAGTTCATCTTCATCCAAGTCTTCATATTTACTAAGCCCTCGCCTGTAGCCAAAGCCAGACATGGCTCCTTCTGTTATCAGGCTGATGTAAAGTTGAAACTACAATGCAGCATTCACGGAGACTGAAACCAAGGCGCCTTCATCTACTTTGGTTGGCAAATGTTCACTCCCCGCAGTAAGTGCAGCACCTTTTAAAAATATTCTTAGGGGGTTGCGACAATGCACGGAAGGATGAAAGCATGCTCTGTTTTAAGCATCAGACGTCAGCAAGAGTTGAGCAGAAAGAATGTCCCAAAGCACCGGTGTCTTATGTCTCTTAAACACAGGGATTACTGACACCCTGACAAGAACCATATTTAGAGTGGCTTGATAAAAGGAAAATGAATGCTCATCTGTAGATTTAGAAACCGAGGGAGATAGTTGTTCATAAAGCAACAAGCACCATTACTTTGACACACAAGACTTTGTGTCTACCCAAGCAACAAAGATCAGGTAATGAAAGGGGTGCTTTGTTCAGCATGATTAGGGTCATTTCTTAACTGGAACACTCTTCCTTTTCATGGCCCAATAGGAAGAGAATGGATAATAACTGTTCAACTTGAGATTTGCTAATTTTGATAATTTTAAGATGGAAATAGGAAAATCCATGTTCCCCAAATTATGGAATGTGCCATTAAATTAGGCAAGGGTTTAAACATAAAAATATAGTAACTCAGCTATAATATATTTTTTCTTTTAAAAATATCAAGATATGGAAGTGAACCTGAATTTGACAACTAAAGACTTTTTTTAAAATTATTGTAAAAGGCATACTGGGACAACAATATTGCTATGATAGAAATCATTTTGTGGAGATGGATTTGACCTTTGTAAACTTTTATATGAAGGGACATAATCTATATTTTCCTTCATTAATCTGAACTATTAAAAATAAGGGTGTTTTTTAAAAAATGCCTGCATTTCTGTGGATATTTTGTTGTTCTTAGATTATAAGCATTATCAGTAGAATAACTGAATACAAGTTTTGAGAAAAATACCTATGATTTAATTATTTCAATCAGTTTCAAGCATGTTTGACTCTCAGGTGCACCTTGTTCTAAATCTGTCTGTCTTTTTCATACAAATATAAATATAAGGCATTGGTAATAGGCTAAATTAACTTTCCGTACTTGCAGATACTCTAAATAACACTGAAAGGGTTCCATACATTAAATTAGATTAAGCAAACATCTGTAGCAGCAGTATTAAATGTTGGTTCATACTACACTTGGTTTGTTTATAAAGAGTTTCATCTTTCCTCTTTAAAACATACATAACAACAATTTGGATTATCTTTAAACATGAAGTAACTCAGGGTTCATATACATTACTGAGTCATTTTTCTGACGGCTGACTCTCACAATCTGATATTTGTATTAATTCAATCATTTTCTGTGAAGTTTGATTAAAGCCTGATTTTAAATGGGTATATTGCTTTGATCCCTATAGTTCACAGATAGGTTTAATTTTTATTCTGTTATTTTGTGCAGGTATCTGGATGCCAACAATTGCAGAGCACAATTCTAGAGAAACAAGATATTAGCAACGTATAAAAGAAAAGACGACGAGATGTAATAAAATCATGATTAAAAGAATACATAACTTTTAAATGAATAATAAATATGTTAATGTGCTCCAGCTAGAAGAATGCTAATAATAGTAAAGGTTTGTCTGTTTGTGGATAAATTCTTTGAAATATACAGGCTTGTTGGCATCATTCAAACTAAATTTGTTAAGTATAACAGTTATCTAAGGTGGTGATGTCTTCTTAAAGTACTAAACATAAGCCAAGTCAAAAATTGTAAAAAAAAAAAGAAGAAGAAGAAGAAGCTATTTCTATGTTGACAGATGGTGTTCTGGAGATAGCTATTTTGGTGTTGGAACAATGAGTCTGGCTCCTTCGTGCCTTCCTGGAACAGATTTCCCTTAAGTTGGCAGAGTGATCTGGTTTCAAAAAGAGGAATGCAATTTTAAGATACATTCAAAATTCCAAAAATGACATTCCAAAAATGTCAAAAGAAACAATAATCACATAACCATGCTTTCCTCTGCTTCACACACACCTCATCTGAAGTTTTAAGCACAGGTCGTATGGGGGAAAAGTTGGAGGAAGAGGCTATATTAAACCTGTGAAAGAGAATGCTGAGTGAGATTCTGATAAAACCGTCCAATACTGATTTTGCTTCTTACAGGCAATGAGTGAAAAGTAGATCTAATGGACATACAGTACATTCTGTGAGGGTAATTTTCCCTTAAACGTTAGAAGAAAAAAGGTAAAAGACTGAATCGTTTTTAAAAAGGATGGGCTATTTTTTTAAATTAACCACCTTAATTTTAAAATTAAAATGAGCAACCAGGCAAAAATGAGCAACCCAAAAATGACACACCCAACCTAGAATTTGGTTAGGTCACTGAAAATCAGTTGCTACGATGAAGGAAGCAATATGGTGCTTGGTGTTAGAAAAAAGAATTCACACTAACAGGTTTTACAGAGAATGTGTGGAATGGAATATGATTATCTCTTAAAGTAAGATCTAAGGCAGGAGCAGCAAAGATCATCCTGATTACTGGTGAGGAGGTAGCCTCAGCCCTCTTGAGGGGCTGCACCAGAAGCTGGCTGAGTGTTTCCTGAGCACTGTGATTCCTGTCTTGCTTTGGATTGACACTGTGCCTCGACTTGGATCATGCCCTGTGAACATTTGTGTATCGTGGATTTAATTTTGCCTGGTGGGTTTATCTTGTTGGTAACTTTCAAGTGGCGTGTAGACTCACTGGCCATTGTTCTGTGGACATTGGTCTGCTTTTGGTCTGGACTTAATTGGGAATTTTCTGGGCAATATTAATAAACCCACTCAATCACTGGTGTGTGTGTGTGTGAGAGAGAGAGAGAGGGGGGGGAGGGAGGGGGGGGGGGGGCTGTGTAAGCCAGAGAGTTCAGTTGCCTCATAGACAGCATTGAATAAGCTGTTAAAAATGACTCTGGCCTCACCTCTATTCTTTACCCAGAACTGAACACTGGTGGCGAAGGTGAGATTGAATGGAAATGGAAGCTGCAAAGAGCTGAATCACTGTGAGCTGACCCACTCGGAGCTGAATCACCAGAGCTGATCCACAGTTGCTGCCACTTCATTGACCATAGAGACCCCAACCCAGATTGCCTGGGGCTCACACCAGTCTCTTGAAAAATAGCTGTGCTACTGCCTTTTGCTCCATGCAACCCAGCCTCTGAGACATGGGACTCCTACCTTGCTTGCTTCGACTGCTTCCTTGAAGCCAACGACTTTGCTGAAATTGCTGACAACGGGAAAAGGACACTTTTCCTAAACTTTTGTGGTCCAGAGATCTTTCACAGATGGCCAGGGCTCTCCTCGCTCCACTGGCCGCTCAGTCTGTGCCATGAGATGTGCTGCAGAGCAAGCTATGGGCTCACCATGTGCCCAAACCTTCACGAATTGCACATTGGCATGCCCTCCATCATTGGAATCAGACTGAAGATGAATCCTTCAACGAATACGTTGCCACCCTTCAAAAGGCAGCCCTGTATTGTGAGTTCAGGGACTTAGATGATGCTCTCTTGGACAGAGTGGTCTGTGGTGTGATGTGAGGGATGTCAAGCTACAGTGGCGCCTCCTTGTAAAAACAGACCTTACCCTGCAGATGGAACTTGACAAGGCACAAGCAGCCGAGATGTCCAATCACTCCATGGCTGAGTTTCAAAAATCAAAGAGCCCACCAGCATTACAGAAACCAGTCACTGTGCCTCATGAAGATGCTAAGCCCGGTGAATTGGCAGATGAGGACGATGACATCTATTGCCTCAAATCCTCCAAGGGGAGGAATGTGGTCACAGAAAAGAGGCAAACAGCATGTGTTGGTTGTGGCAACAATCACTCACGAATGCCGTGTAAGTTCAAGAATGCCATCTGTCAAAGATGTCAAAAGAAAGGACTCAAACACGTCCATGCATACTTCTATGGCAAACCATTTGACCTTCTGACTGATCACAAGCTGCTACTGGTCCTGCTCACTGGGGACTGCCAAACATCATAAGTGTTGTCCCCTCGCATGCTACGCTGGACTGTGTTCCTAGCTGCATACAGTTACCGCCTCCTGCATTGGCCGGGTAAGACACTTAGCCGTGCTGATGCCCTCAGCCGCTCCCAACTATTGTGGAGGATCTGGCTCCAGCATCATCTGTTTTATTAATTGAAGACCTGCCGTCCGGTCCTATTATGGCATCGGAGATCACTGCATACGCCTCCAAGGACCATGTCATTGCCCAAGTGCTTAACTGGTTGTAGAGGGGGTGGCCAAAGGGGCCAGTCAGCACAGAGTTTCTTTCCTTCTATACTTGGCAATATGAGCTGTCTGCGCAATGGGGCTGCCTACTCTGGGGGAATCATGTGATGGTACCCCAGAGACTGCAGTGGCCAGTTTTGGAAGCTCTTCATGTAGGTCACCCAGACATCATGCAGATGAAGGCACTCAACTGCGGTCATGTCTAGTGGCCCAACTTAGACAAGACCATTGCTGATTGTGTCACATCTTGTCAAACTTTCCAAGAGTCAAGGCCAGTCCCCCAATCCACGTGTATATAAACGGGTGCTTCAAAAGAAATTTCAAAGGAGTCAAGTTTGACATAAAACCCTCAAACTTTCAAAAAAATGAGGGGACTAATAAAAAGCGTTGAAATAGAGAGTTAAAAAGTCAGTTCTGTATGCAATTCATGGAGATTATCTCAAATCAGGAAAAGGCATCATGAAATCCAAAATAATATCGCAATGGCTAAAAAGCAGTTGAGAAATGCTATTAAAGACAAGAACTAATACAGCTCATCAGTCTGGAATCCGCACTGCATATCAGACATTAATACAATCGAGCGAGTCCAGAAGTATTTCACGAGAAGAGTACTACACTCCTCTGCTTGCAACAGAATACCCTCTATCACCAGGCTTGAGATTTTGGGCTTGGACAACCTTGAACTACGCCGCCTACAGTTAGACTTAAGCGTAGCACACAAAATTACCTGCTACAATGTCCTACCAGTCAATGACTACTTCAGCTTCAACCACAACAATACAAGAGCACACAACAGATACAAACTCAATGTAAACCGCTTTAAACTTGATTGCAGAAAGTACGACTTCAGCAACAGAGTGGTCAATGCCTGGAATGCACTTCCTGATTCTGTTGTTACATCCTCTAACCCCCACTCCTTTAACCTCAAACTAACCACTATTGACCTCACCCCATTCCTAAGAGGTCTGTAACGGGTGTGCATAAGTGCACCATCATGCCTCCCGTCCCTGTCCTATTGTCCCCATTTATTCGTACTTATTTCCTATATTCTTACTCATGTTTATATTTATATCTATTACCTTGTAAGCGATTGACAAATCAAATAAATAAAATAAAATAAACTCCTGATGAAAGAAGAACAGAAAATAAAATTAGTTCTGACAAAAAAATGTGTCAGTTGATCAAAAATGCAAAAGGAAAAAAAATGATTAACACATGACAAACAACAAAACAGTATTCAAATGTATCCAGAATAGGAAATCAACCAAGGAACAGCTTGAAGAAGAGAGAGAAAAACGGATAGCAAGTGCATATATGTCATTTTTGAAAGTCTGTTCCTCTTCCCCCTTTCTACAGGTACCTAGAGTCCTCCTTGCTGCACATTCACTTGGTGTCTCAATGTCCATCATTCTGGATGTCAATCTGCTCTGATCTCTCACCCAGGTACCCCAACTCACTCAGTTCATGTCATTTCCACTGTTCTCTGGGACGTCCGGCGCCCCTCCGGTCACTGGCTTTGTTAAGTTTGAGCAATGAGAGGCTGAACCAGAGCATGAGTGCAACAGTACTTTATTTTACAAATAAAGGGCTGACCGTGCTTACCAAGCCTGGAACTGGCTCGCAGCAATCAGCAGCCAGTTGGACCCCGCAGCCTGCTTTTATAGCTGGCTGCTGGGGAGAACTGACCAATGGGAATGGGGGAATAACGCCCACACAAAGTGAGTGGACCTGAGTGAGAACTCCTTGAGTCCTCAGGACATAACAGGCTTGCCCACTCATCTGGATCAGCTCGCCTCTGCTGTCTGTTAATATGTCTGGCACCCCCTCTGATCATTGGCTTGTCCACTTGCTCTGGTCAGTTCACCTCCATTGCATCTGCCACCCACTCTGGTCACTCACTTACCCAATCACCTGGGTCAGCTTCCTTCACTGCCTCCTCTCCCCTTTCCAGATTCTAGCCACCTCTCAAAATCTTCCCACTTGATGGGAACCTGAACCCCTACTTCTCTTTTTCCCACCTCTTCCTCCCTCTGATGAATCTCCAGGGCTCTGGGCCTCTTTCCACTACATAGATATTTATGCATGGTGATGTTTGTGTCTATACACCCTTGAATACATTCAGCTACTAGCAGGTGATAAGATGGAAAGCTGTTGTCATGAGCTGGTAACTGGATAAAAGAAAACATGAAACAGAGTTGAAATAAATGAATATTCTGGCATGAGTCCACCAAATTTCAGGGCTGGTACTGGTATTCTTTAATCTGCTATGGTTGGCTAGTGAAGATTCCCTGTTTTGTTGAGGATGCCAAATTTTCAAAGTAGTAAAATCAAAAAGATGTTATGAAGAACTCCAAAATACATCTCCACACTGGTAAAGTCAACTTCCTTGTGGCAAATCTAGTTTATTGTGAACCAGTATGTATACATATGTTGGACCGGTATGGTGGCCTAGTGGTGAAGAAACTTGCCTTCCATACAGAAGGTTGAGAATTCGATCCTAGGTAGCAAGTAGATGTTGTGGAAGGAACAATGAAAAAAAATATATCGTGAACTCTGCATGGCACCAAGAAGGGCATCCAGCCAGTAAATGCTCAGTCCATCCAGTTGTCCAGACTTTATCCTGAATTAAGGGATTACAGAGCCATTGGTATATATCTATATATAAATAAATGAAATCCACCAAAAAAACCTAACCAGAATGCTGATCTTGGAGTCATCATTAACAAAGAGTGTGCAGTTACTGTTAACAAGTAATTTCTGTTAACAAGTAATTTCTATGCTTGAAGTTCCTTAGGAAGAGAATTGAAAATAGTTATTGGTGCAACAATGCAACGATCTTCTTTAGAACAATCCTATCTAAGATGACGACGTGACCACACTTGAAGACTAAGTTCAGTTTTGGCCATGACAATTTTAAAAGGATATTATCATAATGGGAAAAGGCACAGCAGGAGATTTGGGATGGGAGCATACCTTTCATAAAGAAAGATAACAGCAGTGAGGACATTTCTAGCCTGAAATAGGAGACTAACAAGAAATGTGACCAAGGTAAATAAGATAATTTATAGCCTGAGTAAGTTTTTCTCAAGTCTCAATACTTTTTCACACAGAACATAGTTAAATTGAGGAAATTGCTGCCAGCTGTTGTAACAGATCTTAAATGGGGACTAGAGAGGTTTATGGGAGGATGACGCTTCCATGGCTACCAATATTGATAGCTGTTTACTGCCTCTTAAGCGCGCTCAGTATGCCTCAAATGCTGGTTGCTGGAATCCAACAGTGAAAAGGAACTATTACCCTTCGGTTCAGGCTTATGAGCTTCCCAAGCTTGACCATTGTGTAATGCAGGTAGTCCTTGACTCACTACCACAACTGAGGCCAACATTTCTGTGGCTGAGTGAGACCGTTGTTAAGTGGGTTTTGCTCCATTTTCCAACCTTTCTTGCCACAGATGTTAAGCAAATCTCTGTACTTGTTTAGTTTGCAGTTGTAAAGTGAATCTGGTTTTCCCACTGATTTTGCTTGTCAGAAGGTTGCAAAAAAGTAACAGATAATCAGAGTTGGAAGGGACCTTATAGGTCATCTAGTCCAACCCCCTGCCCAAGCTACACCATTTCTGACAAATGGCAGTCCAATCTCTTCTTGAAAGTGTCAAGTGATGGCGCTCCCACAACTTCCGAGGGCAAGCTGTTCCATGGGTTGATTGTTCTCACTGTCAGAAAGTTTCTCCTTATTTCCAGGTTAAATCTCTCCTTGTTCAGTTTCCATCCATTATTCCTTGTCTGGCCTACAGGTGCTTTAGAAAATAGTTTGACCCCTTCCTCCCTGTGGCAGCCCCTCAAATATTGGAAGACCGCTATCATGTCTCCCCTGGTCCTTCTCTTCACTAGACTAGCCAAGCCCAGTCCCAGGTGATCATATAATTCCAGGATGCTGCAACTCTCATAAATATGAACCAACTGCCAAACACCCAAATTTTAGTCATTGACCATGGGGATGCTACAACAGCTTTAAGTTTGAAAAATAGCCATAGGTCCCTTTTTTTCAGGGTTGTTGTAACTTTGAACAGTTACTAAATGAATGGCCTACCTGTACCAGATTGTACTAGGCTGAACCAGTTGGGTCCATGGTTTAATCCAGGACAGCTTTTCTTGTGTTCATACATTCTTAATTTCAAGAGCAGGTTTGTGTTTTGTTGATTGCTGACCTACCAGAAGTCTCAAGATTCAGACGTCTGGAAGTTGAAGTCCACAAGTCTTAAAGCTACCAAGGTCAGAAAGTGGATTTGGAATAATATAATCATTAGGTTTCTTCGCTTTATGGACTAACACTTACACAGAGTTGTGACAGTCTTTGTTTCAGGACACTTTGACAACTCTCAAGAGTTAGGTTATACCTTTCTCGAATCTTGCATAAAATATTTGACTGGGGTTGGGAGACCCATATTCAGGTCCTTCTCACCCTTGGTAAATCATTGGATTATTTTTGGCTAGTCACACTCTCTCATAATGTACAAGTAATGATACAAGAATAAAATGAAGAGAAATCCCATGTAATCCATCTTGAGATCCTAGAGACAATAATTTTCTGACATATAAATATTTAGGAAGAGGGAACAAATTTATACATATACATGTATGTAAACATTGTACATAGATTATGTTTGAAACCAATGTGTCAGCATCTACATTTAACACTCACATCAGTAAACCAACTGGGTAAAAAAATGCACATTGAAAGCATGTTGTGGAATAACTTCTCAGTCAGGTTACTTTACCAAGTGATTTCATTGTTTGTGTCATCGACAGCAGTGACTTTGCAACTTCAAAGTCAGGTGAGAATACTGGCCTTTTCTCTTCTGAAATAAAAACCAATAGAAATTAGCCAGTAATTCTGTACTTGCTTACTTTAGAGAAAACTGCATTGACTTCAACTGGTTCCCTTATGAATAGACAGAAGCAGCTGTTAGGTACAAAGTACTCCTTGTATAATGCCTAGTCCCCCCCCCCCCCAAAAAAAAAAAAAAATTCTAGAATTTCAGATGCAAAATTAAGAGCATGCCAAATGAACTCTAAGTAGGACAACTGAACTCAATTCACACGGCAGGTTCTGGGATATCATGAAAGGGCAGCAAAGTATTAATCACTATATTCACTCTTAATTGCATTAAAAAAAATCTTATGCTGCTGAATTTCATAAAGCCATTATCAGCAATAACTTTACAGTGAGATTATGCTCCATTGAACACAATGAAATAAAGAAGAATTAAAAAAAACCAAATACAGTACACTCAAATTTCATGTTAAAATCCACCCACATAGCCATATTTTGGTGGAAATTCAACTTTGTGGAATATGGAAATCAAGATAATGTGATAAATTGCATTATTTTGTCATCCTAGAACTGTTAAATGAGCTCTTTCTCTGTGCCTATAGGAAACCCAGGCCTGTACGGAGGGGCTGATACTTGTGGGGATTCCTGACTGCACTGTTATGTTTGGGGACAAAGGTTTCAATAGCAACCTGGCTGATGCTTCACTACAAAGTGTCTTTGGCAGGAAATATAAACAAACAGCCTTTCCTCGATGTCAGCCAAAACTCAGAAATATCATATCAAAAATCGTATTACTATCCTCTCTCTCTCTCTCTCTCTCTCTCTCTCTCTATTCCTGGGCAGAGAATCAAGTGCCAATTTCAACTAGTTTTAGGTTTATCCCTCCTCCTTTTGAATAATGTTATGTTTGCCCCAAACAACCTTGGAGCTGCTGGGTACTTTGGACTTCTCCACCAGCCAAATACATTCCAAAACAGGCAACAAGTCAACCAGAGATTACGTCCACATGCTTTGTCTGTGGATCATCCAGCAAGATGGCTTCTGTGGCTGTCAGTAAGGATAATTTAAGCACATGCCAACGAGAAAGGGTCAACATAAAACCTACAAGACATACAGTGTATTTTAATTTTTTTTACTTCGGATGCCCCAGAAATACCTGAGAAGCATATAATATCAACTGCTTTCCTTATTTTCCAGGCACATTTATAGAACAGTGCGGTTATTATGGTTTGTTGAACATCTAATCCCTTTTAGTGTACAATTTAAAATCAATGTGAGTTCTTTCTTCCTTTGAAATGCATTTCAATGAATTGTGTTTCTTTTGCTGAGCTAGAATGTAATAATGTAGTAATATCAACATGGCAAATCCAAGAATGGGTCAGTACCCAAGTTGTAGTCTTTAATTCGATGTAGGTTCCCTTCAATTGGAATATTAAGGATTGCAAATACCATGAAAGGACAGAAGAACTAAACATGTCTTCAGTAAAATTCCTAAATGGATTTATGAAATATTGCATGGACAACCTAAATTATTGGATGGACCATTTTTTACACCGTCCCGTTTCACACGAACGGATCTGAAGCTGGTTCTGCAGGAACTTGTCTGCATAATAATCATAAGCAATTCAATTTCCTCCCTATATAGGGTAGGACAGCCGCTGACAATTGAGCCATTTAAAAAACAGAAACTGCATTTATTTTTCTAGACCAGGGCTGTCAAACTCAAGGCCCGTAGGCCGGATCTGGCACATGAGGTGCTTAGATCTGGCCCACCAGGCCACCCTGGAAACAGCAAAGGACCAGCCCCCGGTGTCTTCTGCCAGCAAAAATGGAGCTCAGGAGGGCTCTGTGCAGCCCTTCCGGCTCCGTTTTCGGCCATGGTGGCCTCTTGCAGCCCTTTGCCAGTGAAAATAGACCTCAGGGAGGGCACACGAGCTGGCCACACTCCCTGGCCATGCCGCCAGATCAAACATAACCCTGATGCAGCCCTCAATGAAATCAAGTTTGACTTCCCTGTTCTACACCATTATTAACCTTTGAATGGTGAAGTATACTTCCTCCAAATCAGAAAAAAATAAAAGTTAAGTTCATTTACATTCAATAAGAATTCAGTATAGTTATTATGTAATTCACATTATGCCTCTCTTGTCATTGAATTGTTTTTCTGTCTGATTAAAAATAACTGTTTGGTAACTTTAGGAAATTGTTCAGAGTGTGCCTGAAGCTTTTAATGGATAACTAAGCCTCTGGATTGTGATACCCTGGAAAATCCAGGCACGCCAGAATTCCAAAAAGTTCAGTATGCATATTGAAATTAGCATTGTCTCATCAGAACAAGCATTTTGTATGTTCAGTGATAATCTACCTGTGAACACACATGATTTCTATAAGAACAGTTTGTATTTGTGTATATGTTTGTGTGCACCTACACATATTTATGTATGTATATAGAAGAGAAACTGAGATGCACATCATAATATCATAATGTAGAAATCTATATTATTTGACCATTAATAAGATATATTTTTGCCCTGCAAAATAATCCGAAAGCAAAATTAATTATATGAGTGCTGTGCTTCTAACCTGCAAGCCCTGAAAAAAAGGGAAAAATGCAAAAGAGGGCTCTTGTTTAAGTACAATCCACATAGTATTTCACACGTCTTTTAACTCTTCCACAATGTAATGTTACACGTTATATTGCATAATAAGAAATACTTTATATTAGAATATATCCAGAATATAACTCTGTTACGTGCCAAGAAAAAAAACACTAATTTTTCTGACAAGTGAACAATCTCTATTTCTTATGAAAAAGGAGAAGATGGCGGCAAAACATACTAAAACCAAGATGCATAGGCAGGTGGGAAAACTAGCACAGTTCTGCAAATAACAGTATTTGTGTAAAGTTGATAATGAGTACATGTAAAGTCTTCTACTTCTGTGACAAAAGTGGAAATGAAGCAATGGAGCTGGCGTCATTTCCCCTCCAAAACATTCAAGTGTAAGGTATAAAAAACAATCTCTTCCATGGGCCTAAAGAAATCTTTAGAAGCCATCTTATATTTGAACAATTCAGATATTCTGATCGAAAGCTTGGTGAAGTTTAATAAGCAAGGGAATGTGTCAGGGATTCTGATCATTCCAAATGTAATTCTCTTCCATAAAGATCATATTCTTTGAAGAGGATAAATTCGGTTAAAACTGCGGGGAGAGGAAGATTCTTCATGGATAGAGTCTTCTCTCTTCTCACTAATCCTATATATTTACGTATTTTCAGGCGGCACAAATGTTTTAGTGGACGAGGATTCTCTGAAAGACACAAAGGAAAGAAATGGAATGGAAAACATGTCTGATTAATTTAGCACTGAAGAATCATACAGAAGGCAGGAAACTTAAAAGATAATTTGATCCAATGCCATACTCAGGGTGGGATACATTAGATCATGATCACCCAGCCCGTTTGAAGACCTCCATTGAAAGCCAAACTGACCATGCAGCCTGTTTCCCTGGCTAACAGCTCACACAATCAGGAAGGTTCGCCTGATGTCTATTTGTACCTACTTTTTGAAATCACTGGTTCAACTCTTGATCACTGGAGTAAGAGAGAATATTTTGATTTCTTCTTCCATGTGACTTCATATAGTTGCTGCTATCATATCTCCAGGGGTGGGATTCTACCGGTTCGGGAGAACCGAATGTTACATTCGTCGAACCGGTATTTCAACTGACCGGCTGGCCTCGCCCACTCCGCCCCTCTACTCCCAGAAATCTCCACGTAGCCCATTTTCAATGCAGATAAGTGCAGGGTCCGTGTGAAGGCTCTGGGAGGGGGAAAATCAGGCCTTCCAGAAGTCTGGAAATGGGCCTGTTTCCGGCTTCCGGAGGACCTCTGGAACCTGGGGAGGCTGTTTTCGCCCTCCCAGAGGCTGGAGGGAGGCCCCCAGACCCTTGGGAAGGCGAAAAACGGCCCTCCCAGAAGTACTGGATGTTCAGAAATGGGCCCGTTTCCAGCTTCCGGAGGTCTTCCAGAGCCCAAGGGAGGCTGTTTTCACACTCCCAGACGCCAGAAGGAGGCCCCTGGACCCTTGGGAAGGCGAAAATAGCCCTCCTGGAAGTTCCTGAAGGCCACACCTACTATGGACATGCCCACCCAGCAACCAGGCAGCAAACCAGTTGCTGGGATTTTTGAATCCCATCCCTGCATATCTCCCTTCAGTTGTCTTGTAATTAACACCAGATTTCCAGCATTTGAGGCTCCCCTTTGTTCCAATTTTCAGTGTTCTTTTTCAACTGTAATGCCCAGAACTAGACACAGCACTCCAAATAAAATCCGAAGAGTGCAATGTAGAATGGAATATAAATTCCCATGATCTGAACTCTTTGCTCCTATTAATGTATCCCTAAGACACAGTTCACTTTTTACAGTTATATCATACTCCTGGCTCATATTTAATTTGTGATTTGTGGCAGTATCCAAATCCCTTTCCCATGTACTACTACGTTTCTATCCTGGTGCCTTTCTTGTTTTCTGCCCAAATGAAGAATGCAACATTTCTCCCTTTTGAATTTTACCAGCTATTTTTGCCTCCTACTTTATGTCCTCTGAAAACTTAGGAAGTATCCAAGTTGTTGATAAACGCTTCCTAGATAACTAGGTATGGTAAAATCCAGAGTCTATGATGAAAATATCACATCATGTGATAAATGTTGACCAAAATGAGACACACTGATCCCAGCTGCCAACACTATCTAAAAAAAAAAATGCTTCTGTAGCACAAATGAGTAGTATTTGACTTTACCATACACTTCAAATTTTATTATTTCTGTGCTAATATTAGAGAAATGATATCATTTAATCCAATCTTCTCTTATTGATCATATCTAGCCTGGCTTTCAGATGTTAGAAACCTAAGTCAGTATTTCAAAAATATCAGTTTGGAAGGATAGCCATTTATTTATGAAGCCATCTAAACCAATAATTATTAGAAGTTCAAGAGAATCTGGAGTTTCCACTTACAAGAAAAAGTGATTTAGAAGTTCCAAATGCACCAAATAAAATACATTAGATCATAGATTATTGTTCTTTGCCATTGATTTTGTATTACACATTTCTTTTTCTGCAGCTGTAGTTCTATAATAGACTTCCTACCTATAATTTCTCTTATATTCCATTTGGATAATACTATATATCCCAAGATCAAGTTCTCCCCTCTATTGCTATAATAAGCCTTTATTCACCTAATCCGTATATATTCACAAAAAGGACATATTGTTATAACATAATAGTAACAAATTATTTGAAATCTTCAAACACAAATACATTTTACTTTTGTTTTCATAGATTAAACAGCTAGCCTAATTCCAAGTGAATAGTATTCATTTACCTAATATTTGCTGGATTTCTGGCCATTCTTTCTGAGTCTCCAAGACAAATTTAAGTTTAGTGCAGAGAGGAACATGATCCATATAATCTATCAAAATGCGGACAATGGGTCCAACTAAATGTTTCATCCAAGGAAGTGTAATAAAATCACAGAACTGAAAGGAAAATATGATCAGTGTTATACTAAATTATTTTCTGAAATGTATTATTATAATATTGTGCAGAATTCATGAACAGGTCACATCATAAAACAAGATGCATTAATCCAAACATTTCTTTAAACCCACCGCGAAAGGATGGAAAGCTGAGTCAACTTTGAACTTGGTGAAGATTTGAACTGCCAAATTATAGGCAGCCGGAATTCTTAAAATATTATAATGCCATTTCATAGTTTTTACAGTTCTCTATATCTCTTTGGGAAGAAATTGGAAAGCTATATTCTGAGTTGAAATACTTGAACTTTACTTGCATATGACTTATAAAACATTAAACATTAAGCTTGCTAACAAAATAGATCACAGACCTCTTCTTTATCTGTATAATACAGTAGAAGTTCATATGATTCCTTGTGTTTAAATAGATAGCCTAAAAGTACCTAAATAATGAAATGAATAAATTTGATAGCCAAGATGTAGACTTGCAACAGTTTTGCAGAGAATTTAAGTGTCCTCTTAATCAGATAATATAAGTTTTCCATTGGATTAATTTGTTTTCCTTTTCCTTCCACATAGGACTATTGCTTTATCAATAGTTCTTCTCTTGGCTCTATTCTTTTGAAGAAGGGTACATTTAACAGAACAATTTAATGCCTGCATCTCTAAGCATGCTTATCAGTAGCAGAGACAAGGACACGAACATGTGTCTGTGTTTTCTTTTTACAACAGCTTCTATCCTCACTTTACACTTGGCCTTTGTCATTACACCTAAAAATAGAAGAAGGAATGAGCATTATTCATACAGATCTTAGTCACAATTTTCTTTGAGGGAAGAGATACAATCAAAGTGAAATATCTGAGATTTTAAACCCAATAATAGCCAACCCAACACACTCTCCTTAACAAATGTTGATTATAATTGAATAGGATAAAAAATATCCTTACAGGGTTATCTTCAATTACACAAGATGTCCAGCCTGGTAATATCTCTTCCTCTGTTGTTGGCCACAAAAAAGAGTTTCCAAAGATATCGCCATGCATGCAATCAAAACAGAGGTCCACGTTGTACCCATGATTAAGCAGTAACCTTAGCATTACTTCATCATTCAAGGCATATTGAATGGCACTGGGAAAATGAGTGTCATTCACAAGGTTAAAATAACAGTTGACATTTGCTCCATAAGAAAGAAGCAACCGTACAATTTCATGGTTGTTTGCTCTCACGGCCACAAGAAGGCAATTGAGAGGATCTTTATTGGGGTCTGCGCCAGCTTGCAATAATATTTCGGTGGAGAGAATGTCATTGTTGGAAACGGCAAAATAAAGGGCCGTTTTCCTTTCATCGTCATAACTTTGTGAAATGTGTTCTGCCAAAAGAACATTGACATCAAACCCATTTTCAATGAGGAGTTCCAGGCACTGTGGATTTTGGCCATCTGCTGCTGAATGGATGGGACTCTGCCCACTTTTCCGGATTGCACTTTTGGATGTCACTGGAATCAGGAATTTCAAGGCCCTGCAAAAATAGGGAAGATGAATTGAATGTGGTGACTAAAATGTAGATAATAGACAAGTTTTGAAGATAAAGCTTATCTCTTAACAGTATAATTAAGATAGCAGATGTTGTGTACTATTGTGTTCAGAAGATTCAGGTTCAGTTGCTGATGCCTGTAGATTATCAGAAAATCTTAGGACTAGGACATTATATAGATAGCTAGATTCCCAATGAAATTAGACAGTATTAAATGGCAGTATTTAGCCTAATGCTGCGATGGCGAACCTATGGCACATGTGCCATAGGTGGCATGCAGAGCCGTTTGTGCGGGCATGCGAGCCTCAGCCAACTTACCTGCACTGCGCATGCGCACACCTCCCAGCTGATTTTTTGGCCCATTTGAGGCCTTTTTCAGCCTCCCTAAAGCTCGAGGGAAGCCTCTGCGGTCTCAGGAAGCCGAAAAACGGGCCTTCCGGAAATACTGGAAGTGATGAAATGGGCCTATTTTTTTGGCCTCCCGAGGCTCCCGCGGCTTCCCTCAAGCCTCCGGGAGAGCAAAAAGGGCCTCAAACAAGCCGAAAATCAGCTGGGAGGCGCACACCTGCGCAGTACAGTTAATGGGGTGGAGGTGTTGTGTGCACATGCATGGGGGGGGCATTGCATTGTGGGTGCTGGTACACACATGCCCTTTCAGCACACCACAACCAAAAGGTTCGCCATCACTGGCCTAATTGGTGAGCTACCTACTATGGAGACTATAGGCAAATCTACCTGTCTTCCATACAACAATTTGACATGTTCCTGTTCAAATACAGAGGTTATTGCCGCTTTGCCCATTATACTACATGAGGACTGGCACTCATTAATCTGATTATCAAAAAGGATAGTTCTCTTTCTAATCAATAAATTACAATTTAATGTGTTTTATTAGTGTTTTCTGCATTTTTAATTCTATGGTTGTGTTTTAATGGTCTGTGACTGTAAATAAATATACTTCCTTTATCTTGTGTTGTTGTGATGTTTCTGTGATGAAAAATAGCTCTATTCTGTAAAGTACCAGTTTCCTCATAACAACCTACTGCACTTGAAAGGTGTATTTTGATGACTGTACCAATTTAGTGACAAACATCTGTGAATCAAAACAATTTCACTCTTAGCCCATAACTTGGAAGAAAGTATCTTCACTCTCAATGACTACTAAGTACGATAGTCAGGGGCTATGCAAGTTAGATACCTCAAACTTTTCCAGATTTAGATAGCATTATCATGAGGAGTGGGATTCAAATTTCTTAACAGCCGATTCTGTAGGTGTGGCCTAATTTGTGGGTGTGGTTTGATCATGTGACTGGCTGGGCGTGGCTTGCTAACAGCATGGCTTGGTGGTCATGTGACTGGCTGGGTGTGGCTTGTATGTAAGTATTATAAATATTTATGTAAATAATGAATTTTTTATTAAAAAAGAGCAACGTTTACACAAAATCAGGCAAAGCAGGCAGGCAGATTGAGTTGCTCACAATCACTTAGAGATCTATGATTCTGCAATCTGCTACCCGAGTCTGTCACATAAAATTTGCTAGCAAGCAAACTCACAAAATTAATTTACAACACATCATGTTTGTAAATATTGAATTTTTTTATATATAAAAAAGGAGCAACTTTTACCCAAAATCAGACAAAGCAGGCAGGCAGATTGAATTTCTCACAGAATCACAGATTCACTTAGAGATCTATGATTCTGCAATCTTCTACCTGAGTCTGCACTGACAAATAGAAGCTTCAGTCCTAAGGAAGGTTCAGCTCTGCTTTTAGATTAGCTAGAAAGCAAGAGATCCAACCATTTCCTGCTTTCTAGCTAATCTAAATCTCCCGGCACAGCAGAACAGCTGATGGTCGGGGGGAAAAATGGAAAAGCACACTAACCAAATGCAAGCAAGTTTGATGGCGCGCATATGCCAGGTAAGGAGTGAGTGGGTGGGGAAGGGAGGGGCCAGCCAGTGGCACGATTTGCCAGTTCTCCAAACTGGGCAGAATCATAACAACTGGTTCTATAGAACCGGACCGACCAGGTAGAATCCCACCCCTGATTATCACTATTGCTTAGCATTAAGAATTTGCCCTTGAGACTCATGCATCCAAGATAATGGAATCACTTGTAAGAAAGAGATCTAGGAAGAGATCTAGTTTTGTCTATTAAATCTCTTTTCATTTCGAAACGTTCATTGTCATGAAAGAGCTCAAAAGTAGGAACTTCATTTTGTCACCTAACTTGAACATGATTTTCCCCCCTTATAAATAAATCTGGGGAAATGTTTGATTAGCATTTTAGAAAGCAAGTCTGAACCATTTGTTACCCATCCTTGAATGATGATGAAACCCCAACTTTGGAGGTTTCTGATATCAAAACTAGAGAGATATCCAATTCATCTCAGGAGACAGCAAAACTGTCCTCCTTGTTATAAAGAAGGAATTAATTTAAACCAGTATTTCTAGATTGAAAACCTAGTGGAAAAAAGTGTGTACTTTGTGAAATATAGCTGTTCCTAACATACATTTCCTCCTAACTGTTTCTTAGTCTTTCCATCTTCACTATTCTTCATGTCAGAAAGAACCAAATAAACAATAACTGAGGAGGAGAGCAGTCAATCTTTTCAGCATTAAATTTTCTTCCCCATTAGATCATTTGTCATGAATAATAAAGACCCTAAACTACCATGCCTAGGGCATATAATTCTGCCTGATAATTAAATTAACACTGACCTAAACCTAAAATTGAAGAAGAATGAATGATAGCAAACAAAATAGATCCTTGTATTTTTAAGACAGTTTCCATAAAGTTAATATGCTTTTAACACTAGAACCACTGCAGATGGCCTGTAAATATTGTAGAAAACAATTAGTCATCATCAAGATGCAAGATAATCTAAGATGCAGCTTGAGGGAAGCAGAATCGGTGAAGTTTGTCTTGGTTCAATTTTGGGGGTATACAAGAATATGCATGTTTGTTTAGATTTACCCAAATTTATGGACATCTTGTGGGAGAACAATGGGAAGAAATGAGAAAGCACACATTTACATAAGGAACAGAGCTTACATTGCAATATTACAATGCAAGTTTCATCATTCTGAAGAGGCCTTTGGATCCCAAAGATTCCGATAGATTTCTCCCTCTTGTTTTTATTTATAAGATAGCTTTCCAAGAGAAAGGGAGTGAAGAAATTGCTTAAACCTACCCCTTTCAGCATTTGTCCATTCAAAATTAAGTAACCCTAACCCTACTATTTCACATTCTTTAGGAGAAAAAATTGCAATAATCTATAATTTTTCCTTTTGGAGCTAACCTATCAGTAGCAAGGTACCTAGGGAGAGATTAAAAACCTTATTCTTTGAATCCAAGTATGGCTTAGCTTGTGCTTCCAGCATCTTGAAATCACTTCCAATTCAGAAAAGACTGTAGCATGTAATTTAACCGTACCTTAACTTGCACAGAGATCCCAACTCATCAATTGGAATGATGAGTTGCATCAGTTTTAATTAATTTGATCTTGTGACCAACTGTACAGTTACAAGCTGTAGAGAACTAATCAGATAAATAAATTCTAAAACAAATTAAGAAGGCTGCAATTTTAGGAAAGGTTAAGTCAGGGATCTCCAAACTTGGCAACTTTGAGACTTGTGGACTTAAACTTCCAGAATTCCCCAGCCAGGAATTCTGGGAATTGAAGTCCACAAGACTTAAAGTTGCCAAGTTTGGAGACCTCTGGGTTAGGTTAATCGGATTTCCACCTTAAAAAAAAGAAGGCTCTAAATTTAGAATGGTAGCCCCTATATCAGAACCCTCTTCTATCACTAAGCCAGTAGACAAAGTCTACTGTTGGCACTGAGAAAAAGGCTGGGAATGGGGAAAGACTTGTGGACCCAGTAGATCCCAAGACTTAGCAATTCTCGGCCCCAACATTCTGCATCAACCACAAATAAGGCAAAGCTTTACTGTAAGGGCAGAATTTAAGAATGACCATCAGATGCAAGCGTGTATGATATTCCTGACTATCTAAAGCAGGGGTGTCAAACTGACGGCCCGTGGGCAGGATGTGTCCCATGCTGGCCCTGCCCCTGCCCGGTTTAGCGAAGGGGAAAAAACGTCCCGATACGTCACGTGATGCTGCCCTGATGATGTGAGTTTGATGCCCCTGATCTAAAGGCAGCGTACTCTGTTCAGCCCTGAAATACACAATCCTATTTATTTCTTTTAAAAAAAAAAAAAATAGTAGGATTCAGTGGAATGTATTCTTAGGAAAGTTTGTATAGAAACGCAGTCTCAGTTTGAAGGCATCTCCAGGAAAGCGCCTTCTTTTTTATTTTTATTTTTTGCATATGCTGTCTTATAACCCTTATCATTTATAATGTAAATAAATAACAAAACCATTATGTAAAGTTGTTGGACGAAGAGATATAAAAAGAACACACTCACAGATAGTGTCCTTCGTATGCTGCTCTGTGTATTGGAAGATGCCCTGCCTTATTAGGCAAATTGCCACTTCCCCCATATTCCAAGAGCAAAGCTATACAATCAGGATTGCCACCACCAGCTGCTTCAAAGAGTATTGATGATCCGTCATCAGCTGTTATGTTAATATCACCACCTAGTGGTACAAGAGAAAGTAGATTTATGTCTCAATATTTGTTTATTCATCCCAATTTTGGAAACCTGTGTACAGTTATCACCGTGTTCTAATCAATTGCTTATTATCCAAGTTGCAGTCTATCCAAGCATTTTTTTCCTTTGGCTTCCCTGCTCTGAAATATTTTATGAGTTGCTACAGCCTTACAGAGAAAGGGAAGTGCCTACTCATTGAATCTTCTCGCAGTAACAAGGCAGTATGAAGAGTAACTACTAGTTACTAGTAAATCTACACCACAACCCTACGTATTAAATTCAATGGCTTTGTGATAGTTAATGTAGATGTGGGAAATGCACACCTTTCCAAATATATATCTTTCCACATGTTATTAAATTATCATTTCCGCCCAGTCAGTGGGAAAGAAAGATGGGAATAATATTTCAGGAAATAATCCCTTTCTCTACTCCTTCTGGTCTATCCACAGTTTGATGTTCCTAATTACACTGTTCTTATTGTGACCTTGATAGATGTTTAAAACAAACAAACTTTAGTAGGCCTTGCCTGTGTCATCATAAAAGCCATATAATCTGTTAGTGACTTCTTTAATATCCATTGCAGCTTTCCAAACAGTAGAAAATAAATGGATTTAAGTAAATCTGATTTGGGCAGCTATGATGTATTTTCAATTGTAAACTGAAATTAAGAAAGATGTTCATAAGCAGTTTGAAGGCAGCGAGGAACTATTCAACATTGTTACAGACAAAGGTCCTATCTCTTGCAGTACAAAAATTGCTGTTAACACACCTTTATGAATTAAATACTCCAATACATCACAGTGTCCATATTCAGCAGCCACACCTAAAGGTGTTACTCCGTATCCATCTTTCTGTTGTATATTTCCACCATTCTTCACAAGAAGGGCAACGATATCACTGCAGCCCTGTTTTGCAGCTTCATGCATTGCTGACCATCGTTTAACACATGGTTGGTTGATGACACAGTTGTATTCAATCAGAATGGAAACCATTTCATGTGATTTCTGTCTTACAGCTTAAGACAAAGAAAAGAGGGGAAAATGTTTAGATGCCATGTATTTCAAAATAACCCACTGCAATATCTGTGGAAAAATATTGCGTTTTCAATGAATAAAAATATAGGATGACTTTAGCTTAGCTTGTAATGCAGTTCTAATTCAACCGGTTATTCATATTTACATCTGCATTTGATTTTGATAATAATTAAAAATATTTTAGAATTAAGGGTATTTCCTTTGCTTTACTTGCTGAAGAATGTACAACGAACATTCAACTTAACAGACCATTGAGGGCAGGGGTTCTGCTATTCTCTACTGGCTATTCATCTGAAAAGGATAGCATCTATGCTGATGTCATAATATATCAAAATCTGCTAAATCAAAATTTCATTGTAATTACAAATAAAAAAGAGGGATTGGAAGCATTCGGGAATTGGTCGCATGCCGATAAAGGAAATACATTATTTCCTATTGTCCTCATTCTTGAAACTCGGAAACTAAAAGAAACCCAATGCATGCTACAAATTTTTTTTTTTAAATTCTTACAGTGCATAAATTCTGTAAAAAATACAGGGACCAAGAATAATCTGAAGGTGAAAGAAAATGAAACATAATTGAGCAACTGATAATAAACCCAGCTACATTTCTATCAATCCAAGTGGAAATCATCTCAAATGTAGTTCCCCTTCTTTGACTTCTTTTAGTACCTCTTCCTCATTTGCTGAAGGCTTCCCCCCGGAACTATGCTATCAACCCAAAGGGGAAATTAGGTCACTGCTCAAGAGAACATACCAGAAGCACAAGAATGACATGAAAGTTGGTGTACCCCTTCTGGCTATCAATGGAGGGAGGGGGGAAAAGCTCATTTATAAAGAGAACTAAGGAAGAGGTATATTAAAGAACTTACCATATGTTATGAGATTAACTTGCAAAGTTATCAAGGCAGGCTATGTGTAGTACAGCTTAATGATCTAAATACCAGTAACTTACATAATTAAAGGTTTGCATAATCAATTTCCATATTCTACAATGTTCATCCCCTGATCCTGCACGCTCTAGAAACAAGCTAAAATCCCTTAAGCCATTTGCAAAATAATTACCAATCAGAAGAGGTGTTTCTCCTTTTCTGTTCATGGTATTTGGCCAAACTCCCTTTGCCAGCAAGGTCCTGACATGTTCCAGGTGCCCAGATTTGGCTGCCAAAGTTAACGGTGTCTCTCCATCACATGTCTTATATTCCCACATACTTTTATAAGTTGCTAGGTTGAATTAAACATAAATTAAGTTTTCAATGCTGCAATTGTTATATACATATACTTGCTTTAGGAATTTTTAATACTAGATCATGTTCAATCAAAATCTCATAACATTTGCATTGGTTAGATGCTTTTGCCACAATCTAAACTAGCTAAATATAAATTAGTTGGTAACACTTAATGAACCCTCATCACTGAAAGTACATACAGGTAGATGTATCTGTGAGCACACCTGAAGTGGAGCTCAAATTTAAATAAGCTTATTGGTGCACTTTCTGGAAACAACCTTGAATTCATTCAGCATTCTAGGCGAACGCTGACTGGACACGACTCTGTATTCTTCAAACGTATTGATTGTAGCTTCAAAGTCTGGGCCAACTTACCATCCAAGATTACTTCAAGTATTTGCTGAATTGGCTGAACAGCAGCTTCATGTAAAGGAAACCACCCTCTTTCATCAGCCTCATCCAGAGCGTATTTGCACTTGACATAGTTTTGAAGATCAAAGACTTGTCCTAAAAGAAATAACCTAAGGTGAAATGAAGCAAGCATTCAGGACGGGCTACTGTTATCTTTAAAAAGGCAAGAAAGGCTTGTAGTAAAGATTAACACATTTTGTAAAAGCACAAGCTTTTATTGATAAAATGTATGTGAGGTTTTGTTTTTCTCAGGGAAGAGATATACACACCCATCAATATATATGGGCAAACAGTTGATCCGTTGGGCTAGATAGCAAAGAAATGAAAAAAAAAATACAGTATGACAACTCGCGATGAAAACTGTAAACAAAACAGGCCCGTGCCTTTTCAAACAATAATACAATTAATTTAATAATGTCTTTTGGAAAATGTACCTTCTCTTATGGCAGTTACAAGTTTCTTGTTCTGATCACTGACAGGTACAAACCTATAGAAAAAAAACAAAGCATTTATAGAATCTCACATTTTGGGTGCTATTGCTGTAATTTCACCAAACGCCTATTTTTCTGCTTCTGCAATAATTGTTTCCTTCAAGTCAACCTCAAATTCTGGTAACTTCATGAACACATCCACATAGTTTCTTCAGCAACAATCTAGCATTTTCTTCCAGTTCATCTTACCACCTTGGAATAGTAAGGTGGTCTGCCAGTCAAACACTAATCAGCCTTGCTTAGCTTTTCAAAACCAGCCAAACCAGATGCTATTACTTAGTTGTGTGATATTGTTTTCACAAGTGACTTGAAAAAAAAAATGCATATGTTAGGAGTGAATTTAATTGGAAGGATTACAATTTTTTTTACAGTCAGACTCACTATTTCTCCACTTTTTTCTTATGTCTCATGTCTCTACAAATCAAATCAAATTACCCACCTAAGGTCAGTGATTTGTCCAACTTGAAGACAATGAAGTGCAAATATAAGTTCTTCACTGCTTTCAGAAACCCGTTTTTTTTTTTTAAATCAATGTCGAACAAGGAAACTGGCTCAATAAGAATGATAATTAACACAATGCTCCTTTATTATTTCTTAAAATATTTATTTTAAATAGATTCACATCACTGTAAGTCATCAAAATAGTATAAGTAATAAACATATCTACAAGTTACCACAACTTCAACTCCTGAAAAAATGAGTGAATATCCTAATTCTGTTCCCAACATTGGCTTCAGAGCACTTTAAAGCAAAAGTGAAGCACCACATATGAAAAGAATAAGGTACTCAGAGAGTAAATCAGACGAGCACCCTATAAATCAGAGAAATTCAAAACAGGGTTTGGCCTACCACATCACTTAATTACCTTGTCTCATGACTGGGAGAAGCCCTTTGCAGATTCCGTTCAGTATTGAGGGACTCCTGGATACTAAACTGAACAGCATATTCAATGAGATCTTCACCAGAGTCCTCATCTCCTTCCATTCTTTTTTTAGGTGTTTAGGAGGTGTTTCAAGCCGTAAAAAGTTGATGCTAAGTGAAAAATATGCCAAAACATGAGAGAAGCACATGTTTAGTCAAGTTTAATTTAATTCTTTGGATTCAGTATGAGAACTGAAGTATAAAAAAATAAAGCAAAATACATTCTACTTCAGCATTCATTACATATATTCCATTTTGTCAAGCAGTCAGAAAGTTGCAAAGTACAGAATTTACTCAGAACTGGTCTCCTTTGAAAGGAAGTGAGTGAAAGTTTTATTCAGCAATATAAAGACTGAGCATCAGCAGAAGCAAAATCTAAATTCATTGAAGCCACTCTTCCTAGGCCAAAGGTTTGAAGCAATGCTGCTCTTTCTGCAATTAATTGCAGCTGTTTGGAAAATGCAAGATTTCCATATTTTTTTTTAATTATTATTATTCTATCTTAATTATTTTTATGATCTCAGAGGCAAACATATCTAATACTCTGTCCATTTGCTATTTTCCCCATATCTAATGGGGAAAATAGATATCTAACATATCTAATACTCCGTCCATTTGCTATTTTACCCACAACAATCATCCTGTGCAGTGAATTGGACTGAGATAGAGTGTCTGGTCCAAAGCCACCCAAGTGGCTTTCATGCTTAAGTGGAACTAGACTCCACAGTTTCGTGGTTTCTATCATGTGCTATAACCACTTTATTAAACTGGGTCTCTTTTATACACTTTTGTTTTTAACAATGTGTGTTAAATGTTTTTCAGTAAATAACAATTAGGGTTTCATCTTGTTGGAAGCCCCCCTCCTAGAAGAATGAAATATTTTGGGAAAAATTTAAAAAGGCAGAATACTATATTTCCCTAAAGGAGAAATGGAGAAACATGTTTTTAGAGGCAGGAAACAGCCCCCACCTTTTCTTAATAGTCTACAGCATATGCCAACACTTAAGAGATAAAGAGCTTATTAAAAAAAGGGAGAAAAGTATCTAGATAGCTTTATTCATAAGCAAACCAAATACTGCAGGCAAAAATCCATTCAAGACAGGATATTTTGAAACTCCTTGCAGCACAACTAACACAGGCAGAATGGTAGGATTAGAAGCAGCCCCTCACCCAAGATCCAACATAGAAGAAAAGTCATTAAGCCAGAATAGAAATTGCCCAACACCCTTTCAGAACACAAACACTGCATCATCCCATCAAAAATTCACCTGGGAGCTCAGATAAACAATAAGCAGAGGTTGAACAAATTAGCTCAGACAAGCACCTAGGATTTGCATTTTCTCTTGCCTATAGAGCCAGCTATGACCCCTACATGACCTCATAGGAATCTGACTACAGCCAATAGAATATTAGATGATATGTTCTTGCACAGGAACAGGAAGCTCATATACAAGCCCAAATAAGGTATAACCGCCCCCCACTCTCAACTGCATTTTGTCCGCTGTACCAGAACCATAAATATGGTTTGTTCATCATTAAACCATCTTTCCAATCACCCTCCATGTTTCCAGTGTCTTTCTCCCAGCTTGGAACTGAACCAGATGGATATTTCTTCCAACAATCTGTACCCTTAGTCCTTGTTTAACAATCCTAATTGGGACTGGACTTTCCATTGCTAAGTGGAGCAGTCACCATTTAACCAAACTGCTTAGCAATGGCAGTTTCAGTATTCCCAGCTGTGGTTGGTAGGCAAGGCTCTCACACTTCTATGCAAACTGCCTATTCTATCCAGCTGCCTGCCTCTTGTCCAGCCAGGCCCGACAAACTCAGTTTGGCAAACCAGGTTTCACCACCCCGCCGTGCCCATCTGCACTTCCAACTCCTCCCCCTGGCTAGCTCAGCTATTCCTGCCCTTTTGGACATCCTGTACACTGCCGCTCCACTTCCAGGTGACCTTCCGCCATCTTCTTCCTCCCACTGCTGACTAGACACACCTGGCCAAGGCAGCTATGGCTCTTCATGAGAACTCCTTATTAAGAAGGGTCAGTAGTTGCCTATGCCAGGCACTTCTTGTCAGCAGTGGGAAGAAGATGGAGAAGTTCTGCTGGGGCAACAGACAGATGGCAGGGACAGTGAAATGCAGGATGTCAGGGGTGTAGGAAGGAGTGTAGGGTGGCAAGGACAGCGGGACGGTTGAAAGGCAGTAGAGAGAAAGGTGTGTGGGGGGAATTGAAACACATACCACAATATATTCACGGTTGTTGAACAAATAGTTGCTTAATGAGTCCTCGTCCCTTCCATTTTTAAAAAAGTGTTTTTAAGCTAAATTTTGTTCTAACATTTTGAAATCCAAACTAATCTCTATTTACCTGCTGGATTAGCTTTTTTTTTATCTTGTGTTGTAGTAACCACTGTTAGCAGAAATGTGATAGAAATCTCAAAGGGTGAAGGCCGGAAAATAAGTGTTCTTCCGTCTCCGTTTTCCATTTACATCTCATTTTGTCAGATTTCCTATTGATATTTTCCTTTCTTTTGGGATTGTTTATGCAAAATCACTATTCAAAATAGCGTGGTGTGTATGGACTCATAGTCAGCAACCGCATATCAGTTTTCTGAATTTTACTAATCCCATTGCTATTTGACCTATCACTAGAATGCTTCAGCAAACCAATTGTCAACATGGTCCACGTGTGAATTTGCTGACCAGCACTAAGTTTAGGAAGGCAGGAATTGGGGCAGAAAGCAGGTTCTGAATTGGCCAGCTGACTAGTGAAGAACATGGTGGACCTCCATGGATCACCAATGATCTGTGAACTACAGGTTGAATATCACCAGTCTAGAGAGACAACATGTTCATAAAACCCAATCTCAGATTTCTGTTTTCTATTTCGCCTGAACCGTTGTGTGTTCTTTCAGCGACTTCCTGATTAAAACTGTCAGCAGTTGAGAGAGATTTGGTATATGAGAATCAATCCCTTTCAATGGTCACCCAGCTTTCTCTGTTCCCACTGATACACATCACCAGAGAAACCACAACCTATCAACACTTATGTGTTACTACCTCAGAACAATCTACATTTATAACCCTGTTCCCCAAAAATTGACAGCACATTCACTATATTACTATTTAATTTTTATTTTCAGATATAAATAAAACTGAAATTACTGTCACTGACTTATATTCCTGAGCTCTAAAACTAAAATGAAGCATTTCTAAGTACACAGATTTTACTAAAAGTGGATATATTGGTGCTTAAAAAAAAACCCAGAAAAATGATTTTATTTGTACCAAAGCTTACTTAAAATCAAATCCCATACATCCTACAGTAGTTAGGCATGCATCAAATATTAATTTGTACTCTGCCTTTATTTTTTATAAATAATTATTGATGATTTAACACTAACAATGTACGCACATTAAGTTCTCCATAATAATAAAGGAAGGGAATAACTACACAGACATAAATTATTCACAGCAAAACAATCTGTCATTATTTCCAATCTCTGTCTGAATTTATTCATAACATAATATTTCTGGTTTTAAGTTAACTGTATTATATTAAATGACATTCTATAAATAAAGGAGAAAAAAAACTTACCTTTCGAAAGTTTGTCATTGTTTCATTGGCCACTGAATTTCAAACATGTAGACATAGGCCTTGGGAGCGGCTGGATCATGTGGTATTTCTAAAATTAAATACGTACTTGATAGTTAAATTAAGGTTTGACCTCAGACAACTGAAATACAAGCAGCCTACAGGAAAATAAGACACACAATTATTCCAAAGTCTCATCAAAGGTTATCTGAAGGTAAATGGAACAATTGGAAAGAGATGAAAATTAAATGAATAATATTAACAAAAAATGAATGCTGCTGGAGAAAAATGGAAGGAGTTGGACATATGTAGAATATCAGTTTATCTTCCTAGTGAAAGTTGCTCTATAACCATAATGACAAACTTATGGCACGTGTGCCACTGGTGGCATTCAGAGCCCTCTCTGCGGGCATGCGAGCCGTCGCCCCAGCTCAGCTCCGCCGCACATGCGTGTACACCTTCTGCCAGCCAGCTGGTGTTCAGGTCTCTGCCGCTTGCATGGGGGTGGGGCGCATGCATGGGGATGGGACGCATGCATAGGGCACATGTGCAGGGATGCACATGCATTCCATTTTGGGGGTACACACGCATGCACGTGCTTTGGGCACTCAGTACCAAAAAGGTTAGCCATCACTGCTCTATAAAGTATGATATAAAAGCAATCATAAGAATACTTAAAACATTGTGTATAATTTTAAGTAGCTAACTCGTCCAGATTTTATCCCATAGTAGCCCACTGGGTGTTTATAAGAAGTTGTAGCATGATAAAAGCACAGTAGCACCTTTACAAATTTTAAGCCAATGACTCCCTATCAGTGGAACCAACTATAGGAGTACAATTAGAAGGTTGACAAGGACACCACTACCTTAACTCCTGGATGAAAAAAATATATAAAATTTTCTTTAGGTTAAACACAACTCTTTGGATTTTCCTTGGCAGCAACATGGAAGGGAGATTACCCTCTTTTCTTTCTGTATTTCCTCATTTTGTTTCCTGGTGTAATTTACAGCTCTGGAGTTCCTTAAGCCATCCATCTGCATACTAAACCCACCTAACCCTGCTCACCTTCCAGACAAACGTGGGCAGATAGATGGTGCCATCTGCTGAGATTCTTCAGAAAGAAGGTTCTTTTTGTAAAAGAAAAAGTTACTTGTGATGCAGGGCACAGATACAATACTGCCAGCTATATTAAAGATAAGGAGGTCATTTACTATGTAACTGGCTCGTAGTATATTGACTAGAAATAATCCAAATTATAGCCCAATAGAGGTACTTCTGTATAGCACCAGATTATGTCATTTTTGGCCTATATATTCAACTTAAAATATTACATGCCCATCATTAAAGGAAAAACATTACCTGAAAAACCATATTTTATCCTTAATGATATATGCCTGTATTAATATATGACTTAACATATACATATATTTGCATTTGGACTGCATTCTAGTTGCTGTTGAAAAATGTGTTAATCTGAATTGCCAGATAGCATATGCAACTTTTACGCACATGCAACAGGAGGAAAGACTGTATCGATAAACATAATTAGCATGTTCAGCATTTCTCAACCAGAGATCTCTAGACTTCACCTCCTAATATTCTTCCCCAAATTCTGGGATTTGGACCACACATTTGGAGCAATCCTCATCACTGACTATGCTATGCTGTGCTATCCTATGCTATTGGGTTATGGTTGACTACATCTTACTTGGGGAAATCAGCCATTTTCCAAGTGTCCAATGTCCGTCTAGAGAGGTCTCCATATTTTATTTTCAGGCTACAAACTAGAAGACGGTGATCTCTCTCTCTCTCTCCCCCTCCCTCCCCTCTTTCATTCCTAGCAATTAAGCAAAGATAAAACCACTTCTGAAATCCTACAAGGAAAACCACAGGGATTTGTCTAAGTAATCACAAGGAGTGAAGACTGACTTTGCTCCCCCATTAGATGGGAATGAACAGAATAACAGAGTTTATAGAGACCTTATAGATCATCTACTCCATGCCCCCATTCCCAAGCAGGGGCCCTACACCATTTTTGACAGATGGTAGTCTAGTCTCTTATTGAAAGCTTCCAGTGATGAAGCTCCCACAACTTCTGAAGGAAAGCTGTGCCATTGGTCGATTGTTCTGTCAGAAAATTTCTCATTTTCAGATTGGATCTCTCCTTGATCAGTTTCCATCCATTATTCCTTGTTTAGCCTTTAGGTACTTTGGAAAATAGCTTGACCTATGTGGCAGCCACTCAAATATTGGAACTCTGCTATCACGTCACCCCTAATCCTTCTCTTCACTAGTCTAGCCATGCCCAGTTCCTGCAACAGGTTGCTCTTCTCTGCACTTTAAGTTTCAACATCATTTTTTATAGTGCGGTGACCAAAACTGGATGAGGTATTCTAGATGTAGTCTTACTAAGGCTTTATAGTGGTATTAGTATCTCACATGATCTTGATTGAATCCCTGTTAATGCAATTTAGGATTCCATTGACTTTTTTGGCTGCCGCTGCACTGTTAACTCATATTTAGGTGATTGTCCAATAAGACTCCAAAATCCCTCTCACAGTTACTGCTATTAAGCCTAGTTTCACCCAATACTTTTGGTTTTTCTTTTTGAAAAGTTTATTGATTTTTAAAAACAAACATAAACAAACAAAACATAGAACATAAAAACATAAAACATCTTTTTTGAAAGCAGTCTGATCCCGGGTTACATCTCTTCGTCCAGACACAAATTCAAGTTCATGCTCATTTTTATATTCCATTCCATATCTTTATTACTATTCTACATTTTCTATATAACTTCTTCCCTCTTTCAACTTTCTTAATTTCATTTTATTTATTTCATCTCAATTCAAATCATCATACCTATATTCTTTGTCTGTCCTGTTTCAGCTGTCTATTATCTTTTCTCATTAAGCAAAATTTCTCCTGTGATCACTAATTGGAGTATGACGCCTTTATATCTTTCCCCTAAAATTGTAACACTTAATTTAATACTTAACTTCCATTCGGATTCTGCTTGGTACAGAAGGGAAGAGAAGTTACAAAGGTCTGGAGCAAGATGTAAAGAAACAGGATTTATTCAGAGATAATGGGTGAAAATTTAACTGAAAAAGGGATTCTGTAAAGGTACATAAGATTGTATTGTTATATTTGTAATAGAAATACTTTTGGTTTTTCTTGACCTAGTGTAAGACTTTACTTTTCTCTACAGTGAAGAGATAATTTTGCCCTTTCCAAGTTGTTTTTTTAACACAGACTCAGAGTCCTGATCGTCTAGTAAAATCAGTTATTATTTGCAAAAGCTTATAATAAAATTGTCACCCTTCATCAAGTTATAATGCATGTGTTGTTGCAGGATTGTTAGCGCAATCCATGCGGATTAAAAAAAAATCACTTTTTGTTTTAACTCACTTTCCGATACAAGCATCAATTGCCTAGTTTTTCAAAATGACTACCACTCAATATTATTGACAATGATGATAAAGAGGTTCCTATAATAAAAGCACACATTGAACCAATCTCCAAGGAAGACCAAACTCCTCGATTTTAAAATGTGAGGACTTCAACTCCCAGAATTCCTCAAGCCGTATTCCGCCTGGAATCAATATCACTTCCGACTCAGCGCCCGCTCTGAAACCGCGGACCAATCAGCACGTTCCGCAGGCAAACAACAATCCTTCTGTCGGCCCCGCCCCAAAACACATTCTCCGATTCTCACCACCCGGTGGGCGGTGCATCCCCGCCCCAGCTCTGAGTGACGTTCCCCCAGAACGTGCGGCGAGAGCATAAGTCGGGAACCAATCCGCTTGTTTATGTTTCGTTCGCTTCCTGTTTCCAATATGGCCGAGGCGCATGCGCTTTGCGCTGTCCTAGAAGTTGCCCTCTGTCTACGCGAGTTAGAAAGACCTTTCAGCTTCTCTTCCTCGATGCTGGCGGTTGAGTGAATCTGGGGTGTTGTTGTTGTTTTTGGCTCCTCTTCTTTAATATAGCGGCAATGGCGGGATTGAAGAAGGTGAGAGTGGAGAGGGCGGTTGGAAGTACTCCCGGGTACGTTTAGCCAATATTTATAGTTCCCAGCCTTCCTGGCTAAAACTAGGGGATGCGCATCTTCGGGCATCAGCGTCCTAGAACAGGGGTCCACCAGGCTTAAAGTCACCAAGGTTGGAGACCCCTGTCCTACAAGGAATCTCTGGTCTCCGCGGAAACATCCGATCGAAGATTTTAGATTTTGCTAACTCAAGGGTCTTCAAACTTGGCCAGTTTAAGGCTTGTGGACTTCAACTCCCAGAATTCCTGAGCTTAACATGACTGGAGGAGGAATTCTGGGAGTTGAAGTCCACAAGTCTTCAAGCTGTCAAGCTGGAAGACAGACAGACAGACAGACAGACGCACACACGCTAACTTGATGCCCTCCTAATCTCCAGCTAGGCATGGGTCCTGCTGAACAACACGGAAGAGGGACCTTCCCTTAAGAAGAGCTGCAGGAATGGTGACTAGGTTTGGCTCCTTTCTTAAGCGTGGGAGTTCTCTGGGGCGGGGGTCTCCAACCTTGGCAGCTTTGAAGACTTGTCCACAGGTCTTAAAGTCGCCAAAGTTGGAGAGCCCTGCTCTGGGGGACTTTGGGCCAGTTGTTTTCTCTGCCCAATCTATTTTACATGATGATGGTTGGGAATGTATGCTGCCAGAAAAATATATATGCCAGTTTCATAAGTGACTCTCTGGCAGGCATCCTCTCCAACCTTTATCAAACTTTTCGCCTTGACTCCCAGGTAAGAAGAGCAACCAGGATGATTAGGGGACTGGAGGCTAAAATATACAATGAACGGTTGCAGGAACTGGGCTTGGCTAGTCTAGTAAAGAGAAGGACCGGGGAGACATGATTCCAATATTTGAGGGGCTGCCACAGGGAGAAAGGGGTCAAGCTATTTGCTCAAGCTCCTGTAGGCCAGACAAGGAATAATGGATGGAAACTGAACAAGGAGAGATTTAACCTGGAAATAAGGAGAAACTTTGTGACAGTGAGAACAATCAACCAATGGAACAGCTTTCCCTTGGAAGTTGTGGGAGAGCCATCACTTGAGACTTTCAAGAAGAGATTGGACTGCCATTTGTCAGAAATGGTGTAAGGTCTCCAGCTTGGGCGGTGGGTTGGACTAGATGACCTACAAGGTCCCTTCCAACTCTGATTATCTGTATCTGTTGCACAGATAGTTGTTGTTTGATATGATGATGATGATGATGTTATCCATTCATCGTGTTGGACTTTTGGCAAGTCTATGGTCCATGTCTACCCACATCTTCTAATCTTGCACTTTGTTCTATGAGTTGTTCTGTGCTCTGGCTGGTATCAGCTTTGATGATGAGTTCTTGTTTAATCAATCACAATTGTGACCCACAACATGGTCATTAAATGAAGCAGTTGCGTAGGGAAACTGTGTGCTTATGGCCTTACTTTAGCTTTCTTTTGCTTTATAGGCCTGTGAAGGTCATAAATGGACTGGTTGTAAAGTTAACTTTTTCATCATTGTTGCTGAAGGGGGAAGCCATTAAATGAGGACTACCTGTACAAGAATGGAGCTGGTTCATGAAGGCACATTTTTCATTCACTTGCCTTTCCTTAAAGCGGAAATCTCCAACCCCCAGTCTGTGGACCAGCATTGGTCTGTGGCATGTCAGCAACCGGGCCATACAAACAAGCAAAGTCCCATCCACTGTATGCAGCCAGTATGCAAAACCACACTTTCTCCACAGAATCAATCTCTTATGCCGAAAAGGTTGGGAGCTACTGCCTTAAAGGAATGCAGAATATCTTACCTTAAGTTTGTTATTGTATCTTATTTTGACTGGCCACTTCTGTAAATGGTGTAGTTTTCACAATTGTGGTGAGCCATGTTCTAATTGCATGTTTTTTTTGTTTTTGATACTGTATAAATCTGAAGATAATTTTTCTTTGCACATGGAGGTGCAAACATAGAGGTGACCTGTTTTTCAATCTGCTATCTGCAGCCGGTGTCATTTTCTATTGTCAGTTGTTTTATTGCTTCACAGGTGCACCCTTTACCTTTTGCACAAAGAAAGGGAAACATGTGGCCTATAAAGATGGCCAGTAGCTACATCACTTTACATCCATTCCTTTAGGTACAGAGGACTCCTTCAGATGGGATCCTAGCCCATTTGGAATCCAGACCTTTATGCTAAGTGTCTGTAGCTGCTCCCTGTAATTGCATTAATACCTCTAGATAACTATTTCTTATGGACATAGGAAGTAGTTAATCCACATGACTTTAAGCTAAAATTATAGAGGAATTTTTACACTTTTGATTTAAATTGTGTGGTTTCTTTGCTTAGTTCTCTAAAAATTCAAGTTTTTCTCTGTAATGGTACATTCTCAGGCTCAAACCCCTGGAATAAGTTTTGGACTTCTATTTTGTTTTTCTTTTATCGGTGTTCCGTTGTCTTGCTGCTTGTGTGTTGTTTTTTTTAATGTACTTTTAACCAGAGATGGGATCCGACTGGTATAACTACAGGTTCTGTCTATTAGTGTCGCGCAAGTTGCGCAAGTCGCATGAGTGCAATTTACAACCTGCTGAGCAACCTGGACAGCTGAGCAGCGCTGCGTGCAAGTGTGCAGTGGTTGGAAAAGCCCCTTTTCCCTGCTTTTTCAACTGCAGCTGTGTCACGCAAAGCAGCTGCAGTTGAGAAAGCAGGAAATAAAGGTCAGGTAAGAGCCTGGGCGTGCGGGTGGGCCATAACAGCAGCAGACATAGAACCGGTTCTATGTCTGCTGCTCTTCGGAGCAATCGCTTCTACAGAACCGGTATAAACCCCTTCTTTTAACTTCATAAATTCTGGAGAATTTGAAAGTGTGTATATAATATCCATAAATAACATGTTTTACAAATGCAGATTTAACCATATGCAAATTAATTGATCATTCAGATGAGTAAATCTGTTATCTTGATTTAGACTGCTGCTCAACTAAATATATGTTTCTTCATACCTACAGACTACTGGGCTTGTGGGATTAGCTGTATGTAACAATCCACATGAAGTAAGTATAAGATACTTTTCCATGTACCAATAAAGAAGAATGTTTGTAGCTCAGGGTTGAAGCCCACTTTTCCATGTTTCAATAAAGTGATAAAGCTATTTTGTTAGGTCATTAACTGGGTCTGGATTTGTTGAAATTCCCTTTCTTGTAAAGTCAGTTGATTTTATTCCTAATGGTCTTGTCTCATCCAATCACATTAGAGGTTTAGGATATCTTAGAATTGTTAATTTAAATCTCAATTGTATCTGAAGGATGAGGGATGTGTTTCCTTAATTTAGTTGACCGGATAAAATACAAAGAGTGCACAAAGAAAGAAATGGTAGAATCGTACTAAAATATTCAGTGGGTAAAGAAAAGTAGACACGTTTGATTTGGAAAGTTCTTATAATCGAATATTAGAAAAGCAAATGTATGACTGAGTTAACATTTTTGGATTTGTGAAAACAACTTTTATGTAAAGCAGTTTCTTAATTCTAAATGTGCCTTGAATTTTACTTGCTATATATAACTTAAGTAGAAAGCTTTGTGGTAGAACTCTTCTAAGTACAGTCATTGAATCATTTTTCTTGTTTTAATTTGCAGTACATTAATTTACCAAATTTAATTAGGTTTTAAAATCTTGCAGTAGCTTACATTCAATATTTTCACTTTGCCTGACTTAAAATTACTCTTTGCTTTGTGCCGTATGATCTTTTCAGAGCCTCAAGTTACTATATACAAAAATTCTGGGTATTTTAGAGAGCATGCCTCAGGATGCAGCATATAGGAAATATACAGAGAAATTTACAAATGAACGGTTTGATATAGTGAAAGCAGTAAGTATAAATTAAATTCATTGACTTTTTTTGGTTAAGTTGCATATATCAAATTATAATTTTTGATAGTGCTATTTAGATGCGTTTCTTAATTATGGTTTATATTAATATTTCAGTTAACTAGGTTTCTTAATGATCAGGTAGGATTTAAATTTTCAATTTCTGTAAGTAAACAAGCTTTCCCCCCCCCACACAGATAATCACATGTGAATTTTCTAATGAAAACAGAATAAATGATTAAAAACAGAAGTATGTTTTTAGGGGGGCCCATATGATTGCAGATAGTCTGAAAAACATGGGTACTTTAAAGTTGGCTGCTATTAATCCCTTATCCCTTCTCCATCATGTTTTGCTATTTCTGCATGAAAAAAATGAACATATATGCACATATTTGTATACTTTTGTGCAATATTGGATTGTGTGAGATAAATGGCTAGTACATAGGAGAGAAAATAATTGCACCTTATTTAAATAACTCTATCTCCCTTTTTAGCCCCCCCACTTTTTATATAGCTTCTTTTATATATCGATATGTGGCATGAGTCCACATTTTTTGATGATTTATTTCCAGGATTTATTTCAGCTAGAGCAGGCAAACTGAGATTGACATGAAGGAAATATTTAATATTATGCAGAAATGTTATTTGGTTTTGTGTGTGTGTTCAATTTGATGGGAAACATGGTCTTTTTCAAAGGAACTTAACTCTTGGTGACTTGATACCTGTGCCGATGTAATCCTAGAGTAGTCTATAATTCTGATATTGATTCACCTTCAAATACTAGCTTCACCCAACATAGCTTTCAGGCTCAAAAGGTGACTTTCTTAAATTCAGAATCAACTTCATTTTGGCAAATACAGATTGTTGTTTTTTGCAAAGAGATGTGTATTTGATAAATACTTTATTTCCAACAAGCACCGTCAATCCTAAACATTAACAGTAATATTTCATTGTTGTTTATGAATCTTATTCCAGCAAGTATAGGATAGTGATATGAATTCTATATCCATCTTGCACTGCTTCAATTACATTGGGTTGCATTGTTTAGAAATAGCTGAGTATTCCCACAAAAATGTATCAAAAATCGAAACATGGAACTTTGATAAAATATAACAATTGTAATTTAACAACTCCTGATCAGAATAACAATCAAAAACCTGCATTTCTGTTGAATTACAGTTCTATAACTAGTAAGTTAAATAGCAATAACAGTGTTTCATTTTTTTTAAATGACATATCTAAGATGATAACCAGTTGCTAATTGAAAAGGTATATGAATATGGCCAGAATCTGTAGCTTTTATTTTTCATATTCTGAGAAGGCAGAATTACAGGGTTAGCCAGTATATTGAATATTCTTCATTCAGTAACAAAGCTGTTTTTTCTGATTCATGGCAACTTTACAATAGATGGATTTCAACTCCCAGAATTTCCCAGCCAGTTGAAGTCCACATGCCTTAAAGTTGCTGAGAGGAGAAACACCAAGATACAGGAATATGCTGCAACAAAGTTTCTCATTTATTTTTGAACTACTTGCAGGAATCTGATGTGCGAAGGCTGGAAAACAAACTAAACGCTGGACAGATAGAAGAAGTGATTCAGCAGGTATTTAGCAATGATTTAGTATATCCAGTATAGAAGCTTTGGGAGAATGTCCACTAAACTGAATTTGTAAACTTAGCAGTGTGGCCTGGCAATTTTTTTTTTCCTACACAAACTGTTCAGTAAGAATTGGTGTCAATCAAATCATTATTTTAAACAAGTAATTTATTCAAATACAGCCATGCAGCTTTTAGCCAGTTCTGGACAGCTTCCGAACAAAGATTAAAAAAACATATAAAATCATTTTAAAATTATTTTAAAAGTATAATATGTAACTAGTTAAAACATTACACTTTAGAAACAATAAAAACATGACACCAATGTCTGCTAACCACGATAATGAGATTTATGATTTTAAGTTCTCTTTGATTTTGGGAAAGTAACTTATATTGTGTATGGAAATTAGTTTTGGAGTGCCATCTTTCAGACAGTTTTAAAATAAAATCTATATTTTGTCAACAGGCTGAAAATGAACTTTCCTTAGCTAAGAAAATGTTGAAATACCGTCCTTGGGAACCTTTAGTTGAAGAACCTCCAGAAAACCAGTGGAAATGGCCAGTGTAATTAAGTGTTTCAACTTCATTGTAAAGAGAATTATTTCATTAAATGTATGCTGGATATGACTGAAATTGTCTTAATGCTATTTATGCAAACATCTGTCTCAATAAAATAGGGGGTTGTACATTTATCATGTTTTTCAGGGTAATGTTACATTCTTCGAATAGCTACATGTATAAATGTCCCTGTAGATAACAGAACTTTATTTTTCCCTGTTGAATAGATTTCATACTCTTAATTAGAGTATTAGAGTTCTTTGCATTAGAAAGAATGCAAAGGATTCTGTTCTCCTCAACTCTTCTGCCAAAGTACTGTGAAAATATACACATTTATTCATTCAGAATAAGGGACAGTAAAAATAGTTTATATTAAGAGTACGGTACCTAGAATATAGAATAACTTAATTTGGAAGGGACCTTGGAGGTTTGAAGTCCAACCCCCTGATCAGGCAGGAAACCCTACACCATTTCAGACAAATTTCAGACTATCTTAAAAAACTTTTACTGTTAGAGCATTCATAACTTCTGGAGGTAAGTTGTTCTGCTGGTCAATTGTTCTGTCAGGAAATTTCTCCTTAGTTCTAGCTTGCTTCTCTCCTTGATTAATTTCCACCCATTGCTTCTTGCCCTGCCCTCAGGTGCTTTGGAGAATAGCTTGACTCCCTCATCTTTGTGGCAATCCCTGCGATTGGAACACTCCTATCGTATGATCCCTAGTCCTTCTTCTCATTAAACTAGACATACCCAATTCCAGCAACTGTTCTTCATGTTTTAGAGTCCCCTAATCATCTTTGTTGCTCTTCTCTGCACTCTTTCTAGAGCAGGGGTGTCAAACTGGTGGACCACTGGCCAGATGCATCATGTGCAGGCCATGCCCACCCCAGTTCTGTGAAAGGGAGAAACATCACGTGACGGCAATGTGATGTCATGAATTTGACACCCGTGTTCTAGAGTCTCAACATCTTTTTTTTACATTGTGGTGACCAAAACGGACAACCAAATATACTATCTGCATTAGGTCCTAACTATATTTGAAGGGGAAAACAGATAAATGTGTTACACTTTATTGTTACGCTGTATATGAATTTGTTTGCAGCATTCTTGAATGGATGAATTTTTGAATGAACGGTGTACTTTGTATATTATACCCATACATATATTCTCATGCACTAAGATTTTTACAACTTCCCCAGCTTACCAGTTACACATACATGAAAGATTAAAATCTCAAAATTTTCAGAGGGTAGCAATTACTAGATCTGTTTCAGTTTGCTTCTCTGAAAAGACCAGGAGTATGTTTAAATGTATGCTTATATTATTTTTCAAATTTACACACTGTGGAAATATTTAATATGTTTCAAAAAGGAACAGAACTTTTTATTTTCTGCCTTTTTATGTTTTGCATTTTGAACAGTATGGAGAAAGGATGTTTCAGAACCAACTCCGTTATCTCATATTATGATTTCAACAATATCATTCTCAATCTGTTAAACAAACCCTGAGCCACGATTATAGGCAGACAAATAGCACAATTGCAGAATGAGGGAATAGAAAAAAGAAAATAGACAAGGAAACTTAATGTGCTGAAATTTTTCTACAATTGGAATTGGAGTTTTTGCACATTTATAAGCTTTAAAATCTATGTGGCCCCTAAGAATCAACAATTTCATGACATGCTAGCGGTGATCACTAAAATTAATACAGTTTGTAAAGTACTGTCATTGTAATTACTATAGATTGGGTTTGGTGGGATTTTTGCTAAATCAGGTCCACTCAGTTGTGTGGGTAGGTTTTTAAAGCATGTCTTTTAGTAAGCCACAAGAGGGCCCTGTATGTATGGTGAATGCTGCATTCTTTTCAGAATGTGTTGGTTAAAAGTGATAATTAAGCTCTGAGGAGCATTTAAAATTTCCTTATTTACCAGCTGTAAGTTTACAACTGCATAGAAGTTTACTGTTAAATAGGACTGACTATAATTTAGGTATAGCTGGCATGTTTGTTTATACCACTTGAAAACAGTTGGGATTGCATTTTCTATCCCTATATTAAACCTTTGGAGTGGATTTTGGTGTATTTTCTGAAACTTAAAATAAGCTGCAAAGAATACCAGACATTACCAAAGTGGTATACCTGCAGTATTTGTACATTTTAAAAACATGAATTGTCACTGATGATATTTAAGCCTATCAAAATTAAAAATGCCCACAAGTTTAGCTAAATTCCCTGGGATACGTAATTATAGTGTCCTTAGAAATGATTCACCAGTTTCAGAATATTTTAATTTTCCCATTCTAACCAAGTATATAATGCGATCTCCCCCCTCCGCTATCCAAGTACTAATCCTAGTCTGATTTTGAGTCCAGTTGGCGAGGTCGCGTTACTAGCCGACATTTTAACACTACTTTGCTCAAATGCAGCCCAATAAGATGCGATTTAAATACAAAATCAATTCTTGACAATAAACCTCCGCTCCCTTTAACAATGGAAAAGGGTTTCAAGCCAGCCTGTAAGAGGTCACGTGGCCTCATCGGACTTCACAGGCATTTTTTTTTTTTTAACAAAGTCTTCTGGAACCTGAGCTCTCGCGAGAATCTACTACGCCGTGGTTGCTATAGATACATAATGCTGTTGTCTTAGAATTAAGATCGGCAACGGATCACTCCGGGGAAACTTGCGTTGAGGTAAAACCCGGCTCGACTTTATTTTTATTTGATCAATAGAGATTTTTGAGAGAGGAGTAGCCACTGAGACGGAATTATGCTTAAAAGAGAAACAGCGACCAAATAGCGCATGATTTATTTATCAGGACTATAATTCCCAACATGCTTTTCGTAGGGACGCGGTTTAAAGCGCTCGACAATGGCGACAGCAGCGCAAAGACTTTTGGGATGGTAATCAGCCGCTGAGAAGGTGGGGGCTTCCCTTGAAAACTGATATGAGTTAGTGTGGCATTCTGGGAATTGTAGTCTAAGTACCGTAGTGGCACCGGGAGAGGCGCAGGAAGCGATACTTTCATTCGTGCAACGACTTGCATGAATGTAATATTAGTGCTTTGCGGTCTCAGCGTTTTAACTGTATTGTATAATCGTACACTTGGCTTTTTTCCCTCTTGTTCATAATTTCCTGTGTTATTTTTGATTTCTTCTGTAGTCTGTCAGTTCTTTTTTTCCCTTTTTGATTTGTAAGAGATTTATAATTCTGCGATTAGTTTCTTGTAACTCTGTAAGAGTTGAACTCAATAAAAGTGGAATTTGATTGGCTATTCTTGTTCTTACTAGATTTGCATTTGTTTAAAACTTCAATAAAGATAATATTGAAAAGAAAAAAACGCAACGCTCTTCTTTCCCTCCCCCTCCCCCCCCCCTTAATTTGGGTAGGACTACCAGAGTTGGGAATGCAAAAATTTGGATGTTCAGATAAGTAAATCAGTCTGTATTGGCTATTGTTTCTTTTCTTTTCTTCCGTTCAAACTATGAAAATTTCACATCCAAAATACTTTGCCCACTGCAGATGTAATTGATTGGTGTGATCACAGTGTGGGTGGGAACATAAATTTGCAGAAGTAACTGTCAACCATTGATTGATAACTCTACCTGTAAACCATTTGGGAGGAACAAAAATACAACACAGCCAGTAAGTAAATGATTAGTGTGTGAAACTTAGTGACAAAAACTTTTGGATGAGCCAAAAAGTGAGAAGAAAAGCCTTCTGTATCCACCATCTGCTAGTAATCTAGATCTGGTAGTTTTGTGGGCATGAAAGGATCTATAAGAAACCCTCACAGTAGTCAGGAGCAGAAGGGTGTCTGTTGGAATCCATTCTTTTAGTAGCCTCTCAAAAAGCTTTATTTAAGATGAGAAGCATAGTTGGACTAGTGCAGTGACGGCTAACCTTTTCAGCACTGAATGCTCAAAGCATGAATGCACATCCCCAAAATGCAATGTCTGTGCATCCCCTGTGCATGCACCCCCCCCCTGTACATACACCCCCGCGCATGCGCAGCAGAGACCCAAAGACCAGCTGGCCAGTGGGAGGCACATGCACAGCATAGCTGAGCTGAGGTGATGGCTCATGTGCCTACAGAGAGGGCTTTGCATGCCACCTCTGGCCCGCGTATCATAGGTTTGCCATGATGGGACTAGTGTATCCTTTTAGTTATCCATGTTCTTTAAATCAGCATAACATCTTAAAATATCAAAATAGGCTTACCTTTGAATTAATAAAGGAACATGCAGAATAGATATTGAGAGTGATGGGACGTTTCATTTTCACATCACAAGATCGAAAAAATTGATTTGGGCACTGAACTGGCACTAGAGGGAAGATCCCAAGCAGAATCATCACCATGGGTGGTGGTTGTTTTTTTTACTTCTTCTCAATGATATGTCCATGGTCAACTTTACAGCTCCCATTCTGAATTGCATTCTCTACAATGCAGGACTGATAAATAGTATTTAAAGATTCACTGTTATTTATATCATCATCATCACTGTGCTGTAACTAGGTAATTTCTCTTGAATCTTGTTTAGGATTTTCAGACAAATATACATATTTTCAAATTGTAGAAAAGGTAATATTTAGCACTTGTTTAAAAACAAAAACAAGACATCTGCTCTTTGGAACCTGCCCTCCCAACCGGCCCTGATCCTCTTTAGATATAGCTCTTTGGATATGTCTCTGCCAAGGGCCTGTGAATTACCAGTAGTTGTGTTGCATGTCAGATATGGATTGTACGCTCTTGCACACAGAAGTTTTTTTAGTTTTATTGGTTTTAATGGCTTTCTTGTTTTGCTTACTTATTTCTGTTTGTTTATTTTTACCTGAATTGTTAAAAAGGTAAACTGAGTCATGTATGTGAAATTGGTAGCTATATATATTCAACAAACAAAAGAAAAAAAATAAAAATGCAATCAGGATTGGTGGGAGAATGTATTACTATAACCAATTTAAGCCATTTCTATATGACACTAGAATTCAAAGGAGATATTACTGTAAAATTTGAATATAAATTTTAGAAATATATATATATATACATATACATATACATATACATATACATATACATATACATATACATACATACATACATACATACATACATATGTAGGTCTAGGTGTGTTCGGGTCTTTTCCCATGTAAGATTATCTTACACGGGAAAAGACCTGAACACACCTAGGCCTACATACTTGTACCTGTGAAAATCTACAAAAACATATATATACATTATGTATGTATGTATGCATGTATACTATAGATACTATTTATTAAAAAATGGGTTTAAAAAGAACTGATTATATTGTATCTTTTGTGCTTTTTGTTTCTAATATAAGACAATGTTGGAGTAAAAACAAGAAATGAGCAAGAAAGAAAACCATGCACATAGATAGAGTTATAAATCAGTACAGTGGTGGGATTCAAATTTTTTTACTACAGGTTCTGTGGCCGTGGCTTGGTGGGCATGGCAGGGGAAAGTTACTGCAAAATCCCCATTCCCTCCCCACCCCACTAACCTGCTTTCCAGCTCCATTCTCCTGTGCAGGGCAAAAAAAAAAGGCCCAGCTGATCAGCTGGGACTTGGGAGGCAGAGAATAGATGGGGGCGGGGCAGTCAGAAGTGGTATTTGCTGGTTTTCCGAACTACTCAAAATTTCCGCTACCGGTTCTCCAGAACTGATCAGAACCTGCTGAATACCACCTCTGAATCAATGTTTTCGAAGCTGATAATCTCTAGAAAAGCTGAGCTCTTGTGAATGTTAGCTGGACACCATTTGCAGACCATTATATTTTGAAGGCAATATGTTGCAGGCATTATCAGTTTTATTTCAAGTGGTTAAAATGTGATATTGAACTTTAAATGTGCAAGTCCTTAGTTAAAATGGCAAAGTTGAGATGTGTTTAGTGTTAAGGGTTGGGTTTTTTTTTTAGTTACAACTAGTTTTATAGTCTGTATAAAACATGAGGACAGTCAATTGAGACTGCATACTGACAATTTGCTTAAATTTGAAATCTCATTTCCTGCACATTTTGCTTTTTATATTACTCCTTTCAGGCAAATGGCTGATTCAGAAAAAGAGGTAATTGATCTGGCTGAAGCAGATATGGAAGACACTTCTCCAGAAAAACAAACAGAAGAAATTACAGATGTTGCAGATGTTAACAAGGAGCAAACAGATACCATACCCTTGAGTGAACTAAGTCTACCTTCAAAGCAGGAATACAACCTAGATTCAACAACTCAAGAATTGGGTATTGCTAAGGAATCAATACAAGAGCAGGATGCTCCTATAGAACATGTACAAGAGCCAGATGCATTTGAGAACCTGGACATTAGCCAGGAACCAGGTGTTGCTGAGGAGCAGTTGCAGAGGACAGATGCTGAAGAAGATCAAACCATAGACATGGAACGAGACAGAGAGGAAGAGCTAGTTGGGGGTGGGATTGTTGCTGAAGAATTGGCATTGGAGTTGGAAAGTACCGGTGACAGTGAAGGTGTTTCTGAGCAGCCTCCTGATTTAGCAGCTGTTGTTCCAGAAGGCATAAACATGGCAAATTTGGCAGATCAGCTTTCAGAAATGATAAAAAATGCTATCGTAACAGGTATATATTATGTTCGATCAATAGTCAGTCTTCCCCAACTCATCTCAAATTTCTCACTGGAAATTCAGGCAATTACAGGCTGAACAATTTAGAGCACGGGTGTCAAACTCACGTCACGGTGTCGTCACATGATGTATTGGGACTTTTTTCCCTTTGCTAAACCAGGCGTGGGGCATGGCCAGTGCATGACGCATCCGACCCACAGGCTGGGAGTTTGAGAACACTGATTTAGAGGATACTAGCTTGGGAAAAATATTTGTAAATAATTCTTCCTTTATGCTACAGAAATAATATTTTCCACATCTCATGGTTTTATAATGACTGATTAATTCTCACTATTTTAATAACATTTTCTGAAAAGATGGACTGTTATAATATGCTAATGAGATACAGTATAAAACAATTTGATACCATTTTATTCCAAGAAATTCACTTTTCTTTCATCATTATTTTGTCCAAATAATAGTTTTAGATTTACTTGACGTTGAGAGTGAATCACTGGACCCATGTCATCTAGTAATTCTAATGTCAGGTGATATTTAATTCCATATCTCTTGGCTCCTGTTCAGATATGTAATTATTGCATATCCTTATCGGCTTCATTAATATAAATACTTTAGAACTACAGAAACTCCTTTTTAGCTATTCCAGTTGTTTATAGAACACAGCTAATATCCATTTACCTAGCAAAAAAGGTGGATGAGTAGTTTATTTTATTTGCTTCTATAGCTTTTTTGCAGCTTCAATCATTACAACTCTAAGGAGTTCTGATGTGGCTGCATAAATTTTGAAGGTCTCTCCAAAAAACAGTATGACAGCTTAAAAATGCTTCTTTTTCTGGACATTTATAGAGTAGCAATTTGTCCAGGAGCAAGTTACTTTCAATTTGCTTGAGGATACTTCAGGAATTATCTGTTTCAAATAGTTTCAATTCATCCTATTTAATCCAACACAATAGGCATTTTCCAGGCCTCTTCTATGAAACAGTGTCATCTTATGGAACCCAGAAAAAAATATACATTCTCTGTTATGGCTCCTGCGATACTGAATAGTTTTTCCCTGTGGTTAGGACTGCTCTCATCTTGTTAGTTTTTCAGAAGTCTTTGAAAACTTGCTTTTTTTTCTCACACTTTAGGATGTTAATCTTATGGGGAGGTTAGTCTGCCTTTGGTTTGCTTGATTAAGAAATGTTTATTTTTTGCTTTCACTATTTTTGTCATTTTTCTATTTAGTTTGGTGTTATGCTTATCACCCAGAGTTTATTGGCATCATATAACTGCATATTAAATAAATATTACTTAATTTTTTGCTTTAACAAATGATTGATTTTAATTGTTTTGAACAATATGCACAAGCAAACTTTAATTCTTACTAATTTACTAGAAACTAATGATGAAATTAATGAAGAACCATAATAAGGACTGATGTATTTATTTTTCAGTTAAATTCATGCTGCATCCTGATATCCAGATTTTCACGAAGTTTTTTAACATTAATCAAAATGTGGAGCAAATCAAGCAGTACTTTGCAAAGCGATTAAAAATACCACTGGATCTTTTACAAATTGGGCTGCTAGGTTTGTATCAATACAAGGGGTTTCTGGTTTTTTCATGTATATAAATATAGACAGAATTCTAAATATGGTTTGTAACATTTAAAGAAGCAATTATTTATTGGTTAAATAACAACAGAAATCCATGTGTACATAAAAAAATATCCTTTAGTTTACAAACATGCAAGCACCAATTGGGCCTTGTACAAACTGAATATAATGTACTGAAAACCCCCAAAATCGTTGTGCACCCTGTTTTCATTTAATGATCACAATACATCCCTTAAGTAGAAAATGAAAGAGAGAGAGAGAGAGAGAGGGACTGTGAAGACCACTGGTTGCTGTTGTTTAATTTAAATAAAGATCTCTTCCAGAGTATCCGATGTCTGACCCATTTTCTTCCCATTTTTGTCCCATTACAGGGCAGAGAAATTGCTTAAAGTAAACAATATTTTTTCTGCTTTCTGCTGTTTTCTCCATAGCGCTAACCTATTGTAAGTGCTAGCTGCAAGTTAACCGTCTCAACTCTGTGGCCTTAATTAGTTGATCAACCTCTGACCTGCTGGCACTGCTGTCTGAAATTTATCAGATCTTAATCCAATTCACAATGAAGACTTTTTTTTGTCAGTCACCCAAAATTTGGTCCTAAATGTGTGCATTGGTCAGAAAATGGTATTTAAAAAATATTGTTGAATTTGCAAACAGTTGCTAATCAAGGTAGCCATTAAATGAGCAGTGAAATACTGATTTTGGCCTTCAGCTACTATTCTCGTATTGAGATCTGCCATCACTGTATAATTATGCTGTTATTCACAGCCCATTCCTTCTTACAGAATCCCCAGGCTATTTTATAACAGGTATTTCTGGAAGAGGTGGACAAGGAAATATTTGTAATTTTTAAATAATTTTAGTTGCTGTAATAGTATCACCCTGGGAGGGAGGACTGAAGACATCCCTACAGTTGCATAATGGGCAAAGACCTTAGGACCTTGCCTAACTTTTCAGACTGTAAAAGAAATGTTAGGAAGTTTGTATTATCTGACTTGCAAGAGTCTCCTTATGCAGCCTTACAGTAAAATAAAATTAGCTCACTTGGTTGTGATTCCTGTCTATCTACTTGAGAAGGCTGAAAGTTGCCTTACATAGAATGGCATTCCTTACTCTTTCCTTCCTTACTTGGGATTTGTCACATTCCTCAAATGATCAAGGAAACAAAGGTAAGTGATCTCTTAACTCATTGTGAAACCTATTTTTTTTTCTTTTTAGGGAGAGTAATTGAAAATTATGAAACCCTCTGGAATCTTGGTGTGCAACCTAATGGGACAATACAGTTTGATATGTACTCATTAGACGGTGAAAACTTTCCACTCAAAGCATACAAACTTCTGGAAGAATACTATATGCCCGATGTTATAACAGTTCGAGTTCAAACAGGTAATGAACAATCAGATGTATAGCCTGATTAAACGTTATCCAGTGTTGAGTCTAATTTAATAATGCTCTTTTTTTGAACAGAGCCAGACATTTTTCAGGATGTATGTATAGAAATTAAAAGACCATCATTTGAAAAACCATTCTTGGGTGGATTTAGACATAAAGAAACAGGCATAGAATATCATAATGCAGGATCACAGACAGATCCCAAAAAACGTTCGGACAAAGAATATGAAGAGTTCTGTAGGTCAACACAGGTATGTTCAGAAAGAACGAAGACGCTGAGATGTGTGCAAGAAAAATTGATTTGGAAATTAAATCTATTTCTGTATATTAGAAACTAATAATTAGATAATTTAATTCTTTCATTCTACGTATTTTATTGCATTCATAGATTAGCTTTTGATTACTTTAATTAATTTTATATATAGAATACAAAGAAGTAGGTCAGTCCAGGTATGTTCATAAAGAATGAAGACCCTGAGATACATGCCAGAAAAACTCATTTGGAAGTTAAATAATTTAGAATAATTAAATTAAGTTAAATAATTTAGAAGTTAAATAATTTAGAAGTTAAATAATTCCGTTCTATAATTCTATATGTTTGTTAATATATTCATACATTAGTTTTTAATTCAATTTTATTTATACAGAGAATGCTTAACCTTCTTAACCTTAATATTTTATTCTAGACAGCAGTAGAAAGAAAAAAATTGCAACAGACCACAAATACAACTTGTACACAAATGACAAAAATTGGTGTTTATGTCTCAAATGTTACTGATAAGCTTATAGAACCAAAGCCATATGTGACAGCTGACGAATATCATGCACGACGACTTAAGGCGGTAAGTATACAGTCAACTGAATTATTATCATTAAAAAAAGATTACAATTTTGCATACTTTCCTGTGATTAAAGCCCATGATCTAAATTGGGTTTATGGATGTATCTCCCCAATTTATTTTAATCGCATTCATGTATCACTGACTCTACAAGGACTCCATTTTATTTCACTTGAAATGTTCTTACAAATAGCTTAGTTCTAAATAAGTCCAAACTACATTAATTAGTTAAGCAAGTTATGTGGGTTGGTTAAAGGAACAGTATGCCTCCTACTTTCCCGCAGTTTGATGTATCATTCCTTCCCCTGAGTATTTCTGTGTATCTGTGTCTTTGAGATTGCCGTGTGTTTCAGACATGTGCAACTTAATGTATGAAATTTGGATCTTGCATTTCAAAACAAGTATTCCTTTTAATACATATTTTTTGTTTAGGTATTCTTTTTTTAAAAAAAAAAGACTTATTTTTTAAAACAAACATATACAGACAAAGACATAAAAAACATCAAACCATCTTCCAATTATATACATACAGTGTGTCAGTTGGTTACAAATATTTTGTGCTATCCTTTCATAGTCCTTACTCACAAGTTATATAAGTTCTTAAATTGTCAATTTAGTATATGCTTATATGTTTATCAGTTATTAATCGTTCATTTGACTAAACTATTATTCCATCATTTTATAGGAGATATTCTTGATTTTGTTATAAATTTATATTATACATTTATCCAATGGTTATATATTTTGTATTATATTCTATATCAGTCTATTGATCTTTTATTACAAAACTTAGTCTGTTTCATTACCATGTCTTTTTATCTAACCATTGATAAAATAAGTCCCATATCATATAAAATTGTTTATCTTCTTGTTCTCTGATTTCAAATGTCAATTTACTCATTTCAGCACAGTCCATAATTTTCTTAACCACTTCCTCCTGCATAGGTATTTCTTCATTTTTCTAATTCTTAGCAAATATAATTCTAGCCACTGTTAAAACATTTACAATCAAATATTTCAATTCTTTATTGTATATTTCCAGTATAATTCCCAGTAAAAATAGTCTTTGTGTTTAAAGTCTTTGTGTTGTTTTGTCATTTTTCCAACTATGTGTGGATTATAGTCCAATATCTTTTTGCATCTGAACATGTCCACCACATATGGTAATATGAACCAGGTATCTGATGACATTTCCAACATTTACCTGATTTGTTCTTAAAAATTCTCGCAATTCTCGTCAGAGGTAAATGCCACCTGTAAAACATCTTATACAAATTTTCTTTATAGGCAGTTGCCATTGTCATTTTATAATTTTGAGACTACAATTTTTACCATTTCTCTAAATTAATCCCATATCCAAAATTTTCCCCCCAAGCAATCATCGTTTCTTTAACTTGTTCTTCCTCTAATTTAAATTATAATAAATGTCCATAGAGTTTTTAAATTGCCTTTTCATCAGTACCCATCAACATTTTATCTAAATCAGTCAACTTATCATAGAAACCTTGTGTTTTAAGATCTTTATCAAATCTAGATTGTATTTGTACATATGAAAATCAATTCATTTTTATACCTTGTTCTTCCAACGCTTGCATAGATTTAAATTCATCCTTTTCATTCAGTACCTCACCATATCTAAGTGTTTGTTCCTTTTTATATGTTATTGCATAAGAAAAAGCTTTGGTAGTAGATATCCATAATGGAATTTTTAAATAATATTGCTTTTTTTTTATCTTCTCCCAGTTTAAAAACAATACCTCTCGAATATAATATCTTCTAAAATACTCCTGTGTTTTAGTTCTGTTATACCAGAGGAAAGCATGCCATCCCAACAGCAAGTCATGTCCTTCTAGGGTCAATAATCTTCTGTTCCTTAATGTTATCCAGTCCTTTGCTCACATCAAGTTTATCACCTGATAATATAATTCCCAATTGGGCAAAGTGAATCCTCCTCTTATTCTTGCATCTTGTAACAGTTTAAGTTTTATTCTTGCTTTCTTTTCCTGCCAAATGCATTTTAACACTATTTTATTTAGGTCTTCAAAAAACTCTTCCCTAATCTAATTGGAATTGTCTGGAATAAATATAAAATTCTAGGCAATACATTCATCTTTTGTTTAGATATTCTAAAAAAGAGAAGTAGCGAGCTACATTTGAAAGTGTGTGTGTGTGTGTGTGTGTGTGTGTGTGTATAAAGATATAAATATATATGGTATTCAGCTTTGTTCGGGTATTTTCCCACGTCGTCATAGTTGTGCTTTTAAAGTTGTAGCAACGTTTCGGCAGAATCTCATCTGCCATCATCAGGCTTCTGTATAGTGTTCGTCTGTGAGTCAGACTTTCACATCCGTTTCTGTTTTAAATTTGGGGCTAGCCTGCTGCTGTGCCAGAATGGTTTTTCTTCATCTTGATTGGTTGGGAGTCTTGGTCTGTGTTTATTGGTCTTGGAGTTTGCTGTGTTCTGCTTGATTGGTGTTTCTAATATCTTCTGTCTGATTTGTAGCTTTTTTCGTCTTGATTGGCTGGCAACATTGTGTTTCCTGTATTGGGGGCTTTTAGTGTGGCTTGGCTCCAAGTAAATGGACGGCTATCATTTATTAGGAAGCTAGGTTTCATCTGGGTGCCTGGTTGGGGTGTGTTTGAGCTGGAGGTATCAGGTGGAGTCTGTTTATGCCCAGGTGTTTGCCTGGCTTGTGGTGTGGAGATTTTTTTGTTTGAGAGTGCAGGCTTTCAAATAATTGACAGTCTGATGGAGTCATCTCTTCTATTCATGCTTTCAGGTCTTTTTTCAATCTCTATGGCTTCTCTGATAATTCTGTAGCTGGGGTTTTCTATAGTGGCTAGGATTTTGGTGCATTGAAATCAATGCTATGACCTGTGGCTTTCATGTGTTGGACTAGTGAGGAAGTGTGTTCCAGCTTTTTTGCTGCATTTTTGTGTTCATCTAGGCGGGTACTTATTCTTCTATTGGTCTGTCCAATGTATGTGGCAGGGCATGATGCACAGGGGACTTCATATATGCCTTGGTTTTCCAGGTCAGTTTTATCTTTGGGGTTTCTTAGGATGGCTGCTATTTTTCTGTCTGTTTTGAAGGCAGTCTACAGACAAAATCATACTGTGTAGTATCTTACTGATTTTGTCTGTAGTATCTCTTATGTAGGGCAGGACAGCTGTTCCCTAGGTCTGTTCATCTTCTAGGTCTCCATTATGTCTCAGTGTGTTTTTGTGGATCAAGCCAATGATTTTGCTTTTGGGGAAGCCGTTGGCTATTAGTACTTTAGTCAGGGTGCCTAGTTCAGTCTTTATGTGTGTCTTGTCTGCCAGGCATTTGGTTCTAGCAATTAGTGTTTTGGCCACAGAGTTTATCTGTGCTGGGTGGTAGTGGGATTGGATGTTGAGGTAGTGGTTGGTGTGTGTTTTCTTCTGGTATATGGTGTGTCCTAGTGTGCCATCTGTTTTTTTGTAGATTAGTACATCTAGGAATGGTAGTTGTTTGTTTCCGTTTCCATGGTGAATTTGATTTGGGGGTGTGTGCTCTTTAGGTGTGTTAGGAAATTGTTTAGGTTTTCTTTTCCATGGGGCCAAATAACAAATGTGTCATCGATGTATCTTAACCATAGTTTGGGTTTGTGAGTGGCATTGGCTAAGGCTCTGGATTCGAATTCTTCCATGAACGGGTTTGCAATGACGGGTGACAGAGCCCCTATAGGATCACCATATATGGATAATTTTATTTGTTAAAGAATATGCAAAGCTCAATTAAAACAACTGATATTTTTGTTTGTTTTCCTAGCAGAGCATCTCAATCTTTCACTGATTCTTAAAGTGGTCTATGAATTACTGGTACTTTAGCGTTTATTTTTAGTATTCCATAAGATTAAAGTACTGGTAATAAGGGTATGCTCAAAATCTTTTCTATAACATTATGATAGAGTTAAATTTATTTCACATTTTCTACCTCTGAAATATTTATTTTCATCTCTTTTGTGTTAGTGAGATACTTATCAGTTAAGATGATGCCATTCAGGATCTCTTACGCTGCAGATGTTATACTTCAGCACAAAAGGCATTCACATATACTGTATAACAAAAAAATTTCTTTCACCCTGCAATGGGGAACTGAGCACAAAATATAATTTCACTGGAGTATATAAAAAAGAAGTTCAAACATACAAGCATTTCCAGTGTCCCCTCCTTAAACCTGCACAAATTAAGTGACACTGAACATAGTAGAGGTTGTATTAAAGATCAGATTGTAACAAAGTTTTCACAGAGTTGAGAATTAATTTAAAAAATAGCAGTGGGTTCCCCCCCCCCCCCCGCCCCCATTTCCCAAATCTAGTGACTATCATGTTCTGGCTCAGGATGACACCCAAATCAGAGACAAGTTGGGATAGATTTTACCTTACCCAAGGGATTGGATCCATAACTTCCTGTTTTGATTCAAAAACCTTCAGGGTTCTGGATCCAAGTTGATAATTGGGTGAAGCCATACCGGCTATGCCAAAAAAGGAGAGGACAATGTTGTTGTTTTAACTCTTAGTTGCTTAATACAGTCATCCATTCTCAAATCAGAATGAGCTCTGCAGATTGTAAAAGAGTGTAGTCTGAAAACGCAAACCCCAATTTTTACCCTATTTTGATAATATTTATTTATGAAATTTATAGGCCTTCCATCTTACCTCTGAGTAACTCTGGGTAGCTTTACAGTCATAAAAGGTAAAAACTATTTAAACTAAAAATATAAATAAGTTAATACAAAAAGCCAAACACTGTAGCCCAGTTAAAAGATTGGGGTGGGTGTGAGCAGGATCATCTGTTGTTCACCGATCATAGAATATAAGTGCCTCAGTGGTGCAGTGGTTAGAGTCCAGTACTGCAAGCTACTTCTACTGCAGCCAGTTGCCTGCAAATTGGCAAATCGAATCTCACCAGGCTCAAAGTTGACTCAGCCTTCCATCCTTCCTAGGTGGGTAAAATGAGGAATTTTGGAGTCAATATGCTGACTCTGTAAACTGCTTAGAGAGGACTGTAAAGAACTATGAAGTGATATATAAGTCTAAGTGCTGTTGCTATATAGCTTCATTGTAAGTTTCTTTTTTCTTTTTGGATGAATGCAAGGAAGTTGTAAAATTTTAAGGAACAATATATGTTAAGGATGAATTAGAGGCAGCATTACCTAGTTTAGCAAGAAAACTTCACAGAAGAAGCAAGCTTATGAACATTAAGACGCTGACAATTTTAAATATTCCGAACAGATTTTTATGAACTTTGGCGTGCTGCATTTCCTCTTATTGTTTTAACTTTTATGAATGGTTATCCCCTTCTTATAAAAATGAAGAAAAATTTAAGCACCATTAAATATCTGTTTTTCCAGTGCTAGATAATGGGAGAGCAATTTTGATATTTTTGAATCATAGTTTACATCAAAGATTGAGTTGAAGATTTTCTAAAGTAATGAATTTAACTCTTGAAGCATATTGCATGACAACCCAACACTTTGCCTGGTGGCCATTCAGATATTGCTAGTGGTTAAGACTCTTTCTAGAGAAAAATACTTAAAATTTGCTAATGTGACATGAACTGCTTGATTGACAGAATCATTTTTTTTAGAAATATTATAGAACTTTATACTGTCTACAAACACCAATTGCCCTTTGTTCCTTCTCCCTATGTATAGACCATTGTAATCCAAACCTATTGTCGACGATGGCTAGCTATTCAATGGGTAAACAAACTAAAAGAAGAATTAAGACTGAGACTGGAATGGGAAAGGCAAGAAGAACTAAGAAAACAGAGAGAGAGGGAAGAAAAAATGCTAAGGGAGTACAATCGAAGAATGCATCCCAAAACAAAGGATGATTTTGAATTACTTTATCATGCCTTAGAATGTAAGTATCCAATTTCTTCATTGCCAATAAGTAAACACAAACTCTTTCATGTTTTCTCTAACAATTTATCGTAGATTAGATGCAAAACTGTAGCTAAATTGGTATATCTTATGCAGATCAGCAAAGTTTCAGACCTTTTCAGTATAGTAGCTATTATGCAAGCCTTACTGAATGAGCTTCTCTTCTTTATGTCTACATTGTTTCTCACAAAGTATCTTTTTTAAAAGACACATTATTAATTAAGTAACATATGAAGAAGAAGAAGAAGAAGAAGAAGAAGAAGAAGAAGAAGAAGAAGA
>NW_020769374.1:706176-721476 GCF_900518735.1 Pseudonaja textilis | reverse complement strand
GAAGAAGAAGAAGAAGAAGAAGAAGAAGAAGAAGAAGAAGAAGAAGAAGAAGAAATGCAAAGTATGGTGTCAGTTATAGGCAAGAAAGTTTTGAATGAAAACATTTATAATTGTAGGAGAATCATACTTTTAGCACTTCTAATATAAAACCAGTACAATATAAAACTAACTTTAGCAGGAACCTCTGCTTGATGTGTTGGGTTACTAAAAAGAGACAGGGAAGCTGTTATTTAAAATAGTTTCTCTGTTTCCTTAAAGAATACAATTCCTTTAAATTAGTTTAACATTGGCTTAAATGACTGCAACATTTTTGGTGATGTTGATTCTTCTACATTGAGGTTCTATTTCCTTGCATATTATGTTGAGGCACAACTTTTCTGTTCTCTTTTAAAGAACCCATCTTTTAGGGAATTAAAAGTGCATGATTTTCTTTTAATGTATTCATTATCTGACATGCCTTTGCTAGTGTTTCATAGGTAAATTTAAAAACTAATATAAGAAAAATGGAAAACACCCACCTCTGTGCATTGCCTGGAATTAAAAGACCATTCCCTTGAAGTGACAGTTTAATTAACAGTTAACTACTGCACCAGTTACCTATTATTCATCTTTTCAAAGTAGAAAAAATATTGATCTGGTTATGAAAAAAAAATGTTCTGTTTTTAGGTGTTATCCAAAAGTGTACTTGAGTAGTTTTATGAAATTCTAATCTGAAAAAGTGCCATTGTGAATTTCCATCAGTCTTTCTTAGCACTATTTGTAGTTATCAGGATGGAAATTAGTAAACTATAGATTGCTTTGATTGAGTGTGAATGCCATAAAGTAAGTAATGGGTCCTAGTGTCCATATACATAGACCCTCTTCATACTAATCTGTCCCCAATCTGAAATCCAAAAGTGCACCATTACTGGTCTAATCAGATCCATTCTCCTTGGTGCTGATTCTGCAAGGGTACAAGAGATAGTGTAGTTATATCAGAAATAATAATAAGGTAGAAAATAGAAAATATAGGTAATCAAAGTGAAAGATGAAACCAGTATTGTTAAGGAATGGAATGTCTAGTAATATTTAAATTAAATAAAGAGATAAATGGAATAAAAGTGAAAGAAAGGAAAACAAGTGGAAAATAGCAATTAAGGGTATTTTACTGAAATAAATTATGAGGATTATTGTAGACTATATTAATTTTGTTTAATGATCTACATAATATAACTGAAATGAATTGTGCAAGATTTGTAATGAAATCAATATCAGTTTCTAGGAAGAACCTGAATAGATTAACCATGTTATCTATTGTTTGCATTTTTTTCTTTCTTCTTTTAGAAGTCTAAAACGTATTGGGTGGGATTTAAAGGGAAAGTACCAAGCGGAATCTGTTTGGAAAGAGATATATGATATAAAAAAGTTATTAGAAGTTGAATGTTATAATTGATTAAGGGGATACTGTATAAATCAAATGTTTAATGGAATTTGAAAGGGTAATAATTATAAGATATAAAGGTGACACACTCTATTGGGTAATTGTAGGGGAAACCTTGCTTTGTAATGCCCGGAAGGGGAGGGAATTTTTTTTTCTTTCTCTTTTTGGGATGATGATGGAAAAAGATATATACAAGTGTAAGTATAATTACTATGAAGATATGGGAATTTGGAAAAGGATATGTAATAAAATTAGAAATGAATGAGAAGTTTTAAAATAAAGCGGAGGAAAGTAAATGAAGAAAAAATTAATGAAATCTATAAAGATAAGACATGAAATTGAATATAGAAAGATGAGTATATAATTAAAATTTTATCTGTATGGAGATGTGACAACCTGGAAACATGTTCTCTAAAAAAAGATGTTTTATTTTTTAATATGCTTTTTTTTTAAACCCAAATAAATTTTTTACAAAAAAAATAGTTCTGACATATGAAGTTTACAACAGTTTAGGAACACAGCTACTTTAGAAGTATTTGTGTGGTTATAGCAAGGAAAAAGATTGCTATAAGTAAGAATAACAAATCTTACATATGATACATATGACACGTATGAAGAGCTAGTATTCTACTTTTTAACATTTAAAAAGTAGAAATGCAGCACACCAATAAACGTATTAACGGGAGAATAGATCTTGTAACATCACTAACGTTTCAGCTACTTGATGATAGATGACTATAGTAAATGAAGAATCTGCTGAAACTAAAAAAAATCAATGGAATATTGTATATACTTATTTATTCTATTTTAATACTGTAACTCTTTAGAAATGCTAACTAAAAGGGCACTAATTAAAAGTGCAAATTTGTTACAATTGGATTGTAATATATTTATATTTTTGGTCTTTGGTGTACTTTGTTGCACTTTGGGAAAGAGGCATACTTCACTTTTTGATAATTTAATGCATCCTGAAAGGCTGATAGAAAATAATAGGGAATAGAAAATAAAATTCTGTTTTGTTACTGTTTTCTCCCCTCCAAAAATAAAGACAAATTATACAACACTTTTATAATCATTTTTAAATTCACATTGCTAAAGTATAAAGCTGTTAAAATTGGCCAGGAAAGTTACAGAAATCCCTATGCTTTTGTCCTTCAGCGTGTAAATGACTTTGGTGCAGGCTTTTTATATGCAAATTCCCAAAATGTGAGCTTCATTTTTAATGATGTGTTTTATATTTGAATACAAGTTGTGGATCTTTAAAGTTTTTTTTTTAGAATTATGTTTTTATTTAAATGAGCAATACATTAGCATAATATTTAAACATACATTGTAATAAAGGATAAAACAATTCTAACAAGAGAGAAGTATTTAATGTCAGAAGTTGTTTCAACCTTGTCCTAGTTTATAAGGTAGAACACTAATGAAATTATCACAAATACAGACAACTATGGCCATTTCACGGACAACATTTTTAATTCATCATCACAAGCTTCAGTTCAGGATAGGTGCTTTGGTCATTGAGTCATAAAATGTCCTGTGTAACTATGTCTATACATCCTTTTAGAAAGGGAAAAAATAACAGTTTGGAACCACATGATCATAGGATTCACATTTGTAAACTTTTGAAAAATCATGTCATTTCTTTAGCAGGCTTCGTAGTATAATGCTGGACTGGCAACAGGGAAGATGAGGTCAGCCATAAAAACTCAAATGTCTTTGAGCCAGTCATTTATATTCAGGCCATCCTATCACACAAAATAGCTGCGTTGGGCAAAAATGGGAAGAAGGAATGTAATGTAGGTCACCTTAAACTCCTGGAACACGGAATATAAATCTAAAAATTAATAACCATGTTTCCCCGGAAATAAGACCGGGTCTTATTTTCTTTTGGGCCCCAAAATAAGCCCTAGGGCTTATTTTCAGGAGTGTCTTTTTCGTTTACAGGAGGCACATTTCTTCTGCTTGCTTGTGTTGGGGCAGGAGGCCATGTGGCACACGAATGCCACTGCCACGAGGTAGGGAGGCTGAAGCTGCCCCACATGCCCTGCACTAGCTTACCTCAGACCACCCATTTCCTGACACCTGCCTCGCCTCAGGGCGGCAGCCCTAGCAGTTCCATCCAGCAGGACCTTGTGTGGCTGCTGGCCGACTTCTGCTTGCTCACAGCCGCAACAGAGCAGGAGGCCAAGCAATGCACTGGTGCAACAGCCACAAGGTGTGGTGTGGTGGAGCTGTCCCATGTGCCCGCACCAGCTTACCTCAGGGCCCCCGCAGACAGGCTATCCATGCCCTGACACCTGCCTCACCTCATGGCCATGGCTCCAACATACCACTTGGCTCCTGCTCCATTGAAACTTAGAGAAAGCGGAAGAAGTGGCCATGTGGATTCCTGCTGCACATGGCTGTTGGTGCTGCCGCTGCAAGGCAAATATTGGGGTGTGGGTGGCCTGGCTGCTGGGGCCCTGTGGTAAGCCAGTGCGGGGCATGTGGGGCATCTCTTCCACCTCCCTACCTTGCCTTGTGGCTGTGGGACAATGAGCAACCAGACAAAATGGGTGGGCGGCTGGCTGCACAGGCTCTTAAGCAGGGCTTATTTTTTGGGTAGGTCTTATATTAGGTACACACATTAAACAGGCCAGGGGTTATTTTGGGGATAGGTCTTATTTTCAGGGAAACATGGTACACTTTTGCACTTTTATAGCAAACTAGAAGTTTTGAAAAGCTCTTTAGCAAAGGTCTCAAATGGTAAAATAGAATTACTTATTAGCCCTTAACATTTGATTATAATTACTGCACTGTTCCAAATTATGCTGACCCAGAAGACCTTGTAAATATGCCTTGCGATATGCTCAGTCAAATAAGATAGTTCGATAAGACCTAAAATTAATTAATTAGTATCCTGTCTATTATTTTTACAAATAACTCAAGGAAGCAAACATATTCAACCCTGCTTCCTCCTCCTATTTTCCCTACAACAACCCTGTCAGGTGAATTGGGCTGAAACAGAGTGATTGGTCCAAGGTCACCCTGCTGGCTTTTATGACTAAGGCAGAATTAGAACGTGTGATTTCCTAGTTTCTAGACTGTACTTTAATCACTAGACCAGTGCTTTAATCACTAATCACTAGACCAGACTGGCTCTATTAATATACTATAACATTTCTATGATACCAATTCTACAGAGACTGTTAGCTGTTTTCACATATTGATATAGCATATGTCCATGAAAATAATAATTATAAAAATACCACCCATTAAAACTAGTGTGCCTCTTTAGTTGCCACTCCTGGGAATATTGTAAATCAAAATGTTCCACAGAACATTTCCATTTTGATTGCACTTCTAAAAATCATTAGAGACTGTGCCATTGAACTCTGGGGTAAAATTATTCCATAATGAAGAAATAAATACCCAAAAGTGTCCCAGTCTAACACTTGCACCCCTCCCCAAATAATTTCATATAGAAATATCATCAATAACATTGCCTCACATGAAGTTGACTTGAATAACCTGAAGATGACTTCTGCTTCTACCGGTGTATACCAAGAACACTTAACCAGTAAATAATAATTTAGAATAACCAAATAGAAACTCACATGGCTTCTGTTTATTAAGATCTGACTATTTAAAAGATTCATTTTGCATTAATGCTTGGTAAAGGCTAATCAAAAAATGAAAGCGAAATAAAATATAGTTTTTTTGTGTTGATACAGTATGGAGAAAAGAGGAACTTGAGGGCATCAACAGCACTTTCACTGGAGCTGAACGGAAAGCAGCTCTCTGTGGACTTCTAGAAAAAGAGACCCAGCTGGTTGCTTGCATTGGGAGACACAAAATAAATGTATTAGAAGACAACCACGAAAAAGCAATCCTGTCCTTTCTGGAAAAGGTCAGTGAGATAATTTCCATCTTAGTGTACCCAGAGTTAAAAAACCCAAATTAACATTTGCAAACTAACAGCATACTGAAGAAAAGCACAGTAATTAACTTACAGTTAAGAAAGTTATGATTTATGAGCTTTATGCATGTCTGGCAGTAAAATTGCCTCATTTGATATGGTTATTAAAAGTCTTTATACTCATAAATTTGATGAGAATTTCTTCTCACCTATGTACAGAGAAGCCACCACTTACATCTTAATTTACTTAATTACATCTTATTGAAAATGATGCTAACTATGCCCTCTATAACCTTTCATTAATACTGTATTATAGGCACATGGGGTAAATTTATTATAGTAATTTCATTCACATTACCAGGATTTATTTTCTACAATATCTTATTTCTGTCACTGTTGCAACACCAGGCCACCTTTGGCTCTACTGCAGGAAAATATGAAATTTTTGTGTAACACTTTTCAGGAAAACTAGTTATTTCACATGTAAAATAACATTTCTATTGTGGGGAAGTATTTAGGGGAAGACTGCAGCATCAAGTAAATTAACTATACCCATCATCCTGTTTTCTTTTCAGTTGAAAAAACTGGTAGAGTTGCATCCCAAGAAAAAATAGGTTTTGGTCTGATTTTCTTGTGTAGATCCTATTGCTGCTGGATAGTTTGAAGTTGTAATTTGTCAGATAATTAATGGCAATCCTTTTCTTATCTTTTTTTTAAAAAACAAATTTTATTCAATTTTTCACATAAAAACAAAAAGCTCTTTTTAGTGGACAACATATTTCTGGATCATCACTTTTACGTACAAATATGACAATAGTTATACATTCATATATGCATACTTAATTCTATTATTACCTTTTCCATTTCAAACTTCCAGAAAGGAGAGAAACAAGCAAATTAATCCTAGTCTCTCACATTAATCTCAATCAAAACATCTTTTCGTTTCATTTCATTTATTTCAAATATAATCCTTTAATATTTATTTTAAAAATAAAAATAACAATATATATTTGCCTAATAAAAAAAAGTTACCAATGTCTCTCCTTCCTTTTAATAGTCTATATTAGCTTATTAATTTAAGTAGTTCTTCAATCTGTCATATTTTCTTTCCATCACACATTCTTTCTATAGATTCTAGATTAATACAAGTTTTAACACAAAAGAAAAAGAAACAAGTATAGGTTTCCCCCCCTTTACTGCTTTGAGTGTGACACCACAGTGGTTAAAATATACCTTTATTCCCTCATCTTAATTCCCAATAAACCATTATTTTTAAGTAGTTACAATAATAATCATTACATCTTTTCATTTGGATTCCGCAACATATTTTCCCCCCTTAATTTTATTTCTAATTTCAAAAGAAGTAAAACGGGAAAAAATTGACTATTCAATTTCTGGTCATTGATATTAACCTCATTTTTAAACATCTTCACATCCATTTCAATTATTACAATTTCTTCAGTAAACCTTAACTTTTCTTTTGAGAATAAAAATAAAGATATATATTCATCTAATAAGAGTTATCAGTATCTATCCCTCCTTTAATAATCTATATTACGCTATTTTCTAAGTATTTTTTTAAATTGCAAATATATTCTTGTTACCCCTTGTCACCCTGCAGAAGCCCATTTTTAATTCATCAACCATTATCTCTGAAAAAAATGATTTCTTTTCATCGTTTTACTATTTCCGTGTTTCTTTATTTCCTGCACGTGTTTCTTACTGCCTCTCCTCACCCTCTTTTTCCCATATCTTTTCTCATTCCAGTTTATATCCCTCTCTTTCTTGATATCTTCCTTTCCCCTTTCCTTCTGCATCTTTCTACCTCTCCTGATTTCACAGGTATCCCCCCTTTTGATTACCTTCTTAAATCTCAACTTTTTAGCCTTCCTTCTTTTCCCTTTTCTTTGTAGTGTTCTTTGTGTTAATTGTCTATTTAAGATGGCTTCTCCTTGAATCGACTCTTCCTCCCCTAAAGTTCTTTCTTCTTGTTCTTCAATCGCCATTTCCATTTCTTCTAACACAGAGCAAAGTGATTCACCTCTTTCCTGTAGTAGTTCTCTCATATTTTTAAGTTCCATTTTTAATTCCTGAAGAGATATCATCATTACACACTCTTATATTTTATAATCTTTGAAGTCCACAAAAAACACTGTTGCTTTCCTTCTTTCTTCTTCCAGTTTTCTAAAGTTCTCAGTTGTTCCAGCCAAGGGTCTATACCAAAAACGTAGATCAATCCCACAATCAGTCTTTCCTTGCTTCTTTCTTTATTCAGCTTTCACTTTCTAAGATTCTTTGTTTCAATATTTCTTTAACATTATATCAACACAAGTTCATACAGAAATAGGATGCTTTCCCTTTTGTTTGAGTTCAAATTTTTGTCAGAAGATGGCACTCTCCATTATACAAAGTCCTCATCTTTTTCCCCTATTTTTTTATTTAGGGTTTTTCAAACCTCAATATTCCAGCACAATCCAGTCTCCAATTTGTAAATTTTATTATTATTATTATTCGGCAATCTTAAGTCCAGCTTTATTTAATGCCTATTTATTACCGAAATATTTTAGTCCAATTTAATTAAGTCTTTAGTTCTGGCTTCTTCCTTTCCTGGTTTGAATCCCCGCTTAGCTGTCAAAATTATTTTCTTATTTTTTTTCCCTATCCCTTTGTATTTCTGCTGCTCACTTTTCTTTTCTTAAAAGTTCAATGTTACCTTAATCCCAGGGTACTTTTTGTTTAGTTGTTTCGCCCCATTGTCCTGGTTCAGATGTTATCTACCTCTTTCTTCCCTCCTGCACAAATCTTAGTCCAGCTGAGTCCTCTTCTTCGGGGTGGCCATTTTAGACCACCGCTTCAGTCATCTTCAGGGGGAAAAAGACCAAGCCCAGGAGGGGAGATGCGGCTCCCCTCAACCTGGCTTGCAGCTTCCCCTTACTCCACCACCCCTCCAAGGCAGCTTCAGACCCTAATCGCAATGATCGGGGCTCTCCGATGAAAGGGCATGGACCATAGCCGTGGACAGTCATGATATACGGTCTGTCAGCGAGGAGGGCTCAACCCGGAAGTCGGCAATCCTTTTCTTATCTTGTTGTTAAGCTTCCAGTGACCTATTCCTTTTCAAATCTCTCACAAGAATCTTGACAAACATGAGCACTGGGCCTTGTTCAAGAAGATGTAGTTCAGTGGTGAGAAGAATAAGGTCCTGCATTTAGGCAGGAAAAATCAAATAAGTACTGCCTATTTAGAACAGGCAGTACCTATCTTCACAGTAGTAATTTTGAGAGGGATCTAAGAGTTCTGGTGGGCTACTGCTTAAATATGAACCAGCAGTGAGCTCTAGCTCCAGCCCTAACTCTTTTATTCTAATTATCAGGTATACGTTAAGCCAAAACAAGTAAAGAAAGTAAACTGTAAATTTAAATTGTTGTTCTGCATTGTACTCTGTGTGTGATTTTTGTTTCAGAGGACAGTTGAATCTACTCACATATATGATTTGAACTAAATACCTAAATATTTCATTTATATATTAGTGTTTTCTTATTATGATATCTTATGAACTTAGAGTTCTAACATTAAGATGAATTCTTCATTAGAAGAAGCTTCAGACTAAAATTAAAAGTAGGAATGTAGAGATAGTAAATAAATTCACCATTACTTTGGAATCATAGCAAATAATTCAAATTCAAATAATAACAATAGAGCAGTAGATATGAAAAAGACATAATAGGAAATTATTATTTTTAGGGTAAATGTCTTAAATTGCTTATCCACCTCTAGATGTCACCAGCAGCCAACACTATACTGTACTTGAAATAAACAGAAGCTTTGATGCATCCAAATACACAGCATACAATATTGTACAATATCCATAAATATTGTTTCCCCTAATTTTAAAATTGCTTCATTTCTATTCTTCAGTTTCCCTCATAACACTACTCCCCTGCTAGAGACTGTTTGTATCAGGAGAAAATGTATATGAAACCTTATCAAGTTTATGCTCTAAATCCAGTTCTCTGCTGAAAGAGAAAATTAGATGGAAGAAGCAGTTGGTAGTTAACTCCATTTCAATCAGCAAAAATCCTACTTTAGTTTAATAAACAAAAATCTCCTTTCCTATCCCACTGTAAGAGACAGCTATCTAACTATAATTTGCTGACAATTGACTCTGAGAATTGTTTTGAATGACAGCAGAAACCAAGCAATGGGTAAAACCAGAGGGTGTGTCTGCTAAAAATGTGGGCAAGAAGAGAGAAACGTTCAGTGGAATTACCACTGACTAATGGAATGGATAGAGAGATTCTTTTCCAGCAGGAGGGAGAATAGTGTGTGGAGTTATGTGCTGCAGAGCTCCCTTCTGGGGCCAGTCTAATACTATTTTAAAAAGTTATAAATGCTTAAAACGAAAGAGTGAAAAGCCCTCTTATGACATATGCAGTTGACACAAAACTAGATATAAGAAAACATATTGTGCAGAGAAAGCTGACATCTTCTAAATTGTTACAAAGATTGCATAAGATAAATGAGAACTGTCCTATGACTTGGTAGCTCATTCCGGTTTTACTCATTCCACACATAAGACTATGGTTTAATCACAAACTGTATTTTGAGAATCTACTGAAATAGTTCAATTTTCTTTCTCTCTTTGGTTCAAGGTTTCAACTGCTTAGGTTGATGTACCTTATTTTCACTTCCGTAGGCTTTTTCCAGCTGGGGCCTATCTTTTATACATGTACTACTCCACATTAAAATACATGCACATAATTAAGCCAATAGTTAATTGATTCCCCCTCCCTCTCCCCCCCTTTCTCTCACACACATATTCATTGTATAGTTTGAATGAACAGATACTTTTTTCTCACTCCTTTGCCAGAAGCCAGCATGTTTTGTTATAAATTACTAAAGTCCTTTTTAGTTTTCCTTGTTGTGATTGATCTATGACACTGTCATATGTAAATATATTCATAAAATACTACATTTTAAAACCATTTTTGCTGTTTTAAGATGCTTCCTGAATATTTTAGGAGAAATGAAAATATTGTTTGTTTGAACTTTCTACAAATTTTTCTTTTGTTTAACAATTTCTATATAATTTTTTTAGACATAAGTTTATAAGATTAAGTTATAATATTGTTCAAAAAGGTAGGTTCAAAATATGTTATTTTTAACATGCTTCACGTGTATATGTGTCTTGGTTATCTGAGGCAAGAAACAGCAAAGTTTTAGATCTTAATTAATAACAATAAAGATGATATATCTGGCATGTATTGTATTATCTGTATGTATTACTAACACCTTGCTTGGAATCAGACAAATGTATATCAAGTTCATACCTTCATTCTAAAAATGGGCTCTCTGCCCAAAAGTTGGTGTGAAAGAGCAATCAGTAAGATCTTTTATGTAATAAAAGATGCATAGTTACTGCATAAGTAGAGCAATTTTGTCATTCTAGGATGTTCAAGCAATTTCTTCGGATTTCAACCTATTCTGCATATTGAAAAGTTGGATTAGGAAACATATCAGAATGCTGGTTGTATGACTTACAGAATTAAGGTTGGGAGATTTTGGAACATATCAGATTGCATTTATATAAGTCCATCATTGATTTCTTAATATGCAAACCATTATTTTTCAACGTGGTTTAATAAAGCATGCTAAAATTCTTCAAATATAACTGCCTCAAGCTCAGTTTACTAATCATAGGTAGAACGATATCAAGCCACCACAGAATCTTGATTTTAGTAGGGTTGCAGGGGACAAGGAGGCTCTGGGACAAGGCAGGAATTCCCACCATGGGAAACTACACATCTCTCAGCTACAATATTAATCCTGCAAATCTGACCTTATAGCATGCTCCATTTTTGCTAAAGCAAACAAACCAAAAAACCAAACCTGGCTTTGGTGCATGAGAGTGTCTGGAGTCCCGCGATATTTGGGAATACAAGCAGGTTCTGATCCTAGGGTGAAGCAAACCAGATTGGGAAACATTCATTAAAATGTTTTGTGTATACAGAGAAAATTAACGTGTGATCAGTGACTTTGTATCTCTTTAGCTACTCTGGGTATCATAATTCTGGCTTACAGTGTCTCATAATACATATAAAAGGTCTGTATTATCATGCATGCACGAGAAAACAAATTAATAGAACTTTAATTATGCTGGAGCAAGAGTCCTTTGTTTCTGATTCTGTCAAGTGCTTACTGGCTCTAATTGAAAGATGTAGAATTTTAAGCAAAAATCTATTGCATCAATTTTCAAAATTGGTTTTGGCTTCAGTCCATCAGTTCCAATTATCCACACTTCATTTAATTATAGAACTAAACCCACTAAGAATCTGCCAAATTCATATTTATGAAATTCTATTTTTTTTAATGCTTATATAATTTGAAAAATAGGAGTTTCTTAATCGTGCACAGACTTCTGTTTCCAGTATCAAACAGTACCTGTGCATTTGAGCTTCCCAGAGATGTATAGAGTTGTGAGAATAGAATTGCTAAAGTTCAAAAGAAAAAAAAAAAAAGAACACAGCACAGTGAGCTTTGTTCATTGCTTCCCCCAAGCACATAATTTACAGCAGGAAGGGGCCAAGACAGTTAGAAGAGACTTCCAAGGTACTAATCTGCCCTGGCTGGTGCTTATTAAACAGGCCAAGACAGGTTAGAGAGAATATCGCCGTAAGCCAGGATTAGAAACCTCCTAATATCTACCCACCCATGTTCATTCCATTTCTTGCCCTTACATAGGAAGTAAGGAGTAACCCAAGGCTGAAGATTTAGTCATACTGAAAAGGAACTTTTAAAAGATAGGAGTATTGCCACGGTTGCTTTTCTAAAAGAAAATTAAATCAGGAGAGAGTTCTGTCAGAGAGAATTGATATGCTGTCTCTCTCCTCCACAATGTAGAATCCATAGTGGACCACAGATCTAAAGTAAAGGAGCTTGTAACTCAAGTGCAGGGGTCAAATGATGTTAAGGCTCTTCAACTTACTAACCACACAGAGGCATTCATGGAAGGAGACCAAAAAAGTCAATATAGTAGCCATAATTACACAATCAAAGCCTGGGCCCTGTATTACGTGTAACCACAGACAAGTCCTTTGTCAGTTCCTGGTCTCAAACAGGTTTACTGCAACCCAGTTACTCAATGCAATATGTTATTTTCTTTCTGGTTATTTGATGAAATGCTATACATGTTAGTCATCAATGCTAATTTTTGTTTTTAATTTTACTTATTAATCAACTAACTAATAATTTATTATTCCTGCCTGCATCAAGATAGCATTTATTCTCAAGCAATATCTATAACAGTCTGAAAAAGCCTTACATTTATTAAATCCAATCTATTAAATCTAAAACTATTAAATCCAAAGTTTAAAATTACCTAGCTTAATTAAGCAATCCAAGCTCCAGGACTTCGACAGTCATTATTATGCTACATTGTACCTAATTTTTATGCACAGCTGTGCATCTCCTGTTATGACAAAAATAATGAAATTGGTTTACATGAATGAAGATCATGCCACCAAGGGTCTAACAGGTGCTAAACAGATTCCAAAAGCCTTTTTTGAAGAGAAGGCGAAGTGAACATCATGTTTAACTCAACTGCATGAAAGTAATGGCTCTCACTATTTTATTTACCTAATCTTCCCCATTTCCCCTATCTGACTGCAAACCTAAAGTTCTATCTATTTACATTATTTTGATTTATTTTTTGCCCATCCATGTTTATAAAAAAGCATGATTGCCAAAAAATTAGTAAAAACTTCAATGTTAGAATATGAAATCTATAAAGTAGATTATTTCAGAAAAGTGTTTATGGCTTCTATATTCAATAATTTGGACAAACTTGATACATTTTGGGAAATAAATTATTCACCTCTATCAATAGATTAGCATTATTAAACTGTTATTATAAGATGATACTGGTTCTAACTGCATTCTGTTAAACCTGTTAATGTATAAGTGAATATGTCTTTTTCCTAGTTGTTTGTATTGTCCTTTGAATTTGATACGTTCATTAGAAAATGACAATTTTACAATGAATCATTGGATTTCACAATTATTTATAAGAATTTATGCAAAAAATTTAGCAATTGCTGATTTCTTAGAATAATAATTATTCTTCCGTTAACTAAAATGAAATGCTAAATATATAAAAGCAACAACTGAGCCTCCATTAAACTCCTATCACTGTACTTTATTCATGTGCTGCTCCTTGTTTTATAATCATTTGTCCAAATTGTTTCTCCAGTGTGCAGAACCAAAAAGATGGAAAGCATTTGATGGCAGAACCACAGAAATGGATACACAATTCACACTGCGGGCCAGGGAATTACTTGGAATCTATCGCAGCATTAGTATGAAAGATCTTCCCCAAGATGAGCGGTTAGATGTGCTGTTAAGTCTGAAACATACAGTAAAGGTTTGTTTCTCCAAGGCTTTAAAAACATACACACTGATGTCACACATCAACAGTATGTAACGATTCATATGTCAGACGAAGACCAGGAAGATTGAAGTTCAACCATCTCATCAGCCTTGGAAGCTTATTGTGAATATCAAGCAAGTCATTCTCCTCTACCACATAGGGCTGTTGTTGTAGAGAAAATTGGAGAGGATGCTCCAATTTACTGTGTAATGTTGCCTTGAGCCCTAAGAAATAAATATTTGATGTTCTCCAATTGTATTTAAGGGCTTTATTCCTTATTGTTGTGGAGGTAACACCTTTACTTGCTAACTGCCAGGGTTCCAAGTAAGGTCCCAGATGCAATTCAAGATGCTGATTGGCCCAGAACTTCAATACTTGTAGGATCATCTGTGTCTGGTTGTTTCTGGCCATCCCACACATTACAATAGAGTGGGCACATTCCTGGCCCCTTCCCTGAAAGATGCCATCTGCCTTTTCAGTGGTGATCCCTGCTGCCCTCTGAAATGATCTTTCCCCTAAGATTTGCCTGTCTCCAATGTAGTTGGCTTTCAGGAAGGCTTTGAAGACGTGGATGTTTTCTCAGCACTGGGGATAGAACATTCTGGGAGGCTGAGTATGTTGTTGTTATGCCCCAATTGTGTGATTTTTGTTTTCCTGAATGGTGTTTTTGTTATTGACATTTGAGATGCTATGATTTGTTTATGGCTGTATGCCACCAGGAATCACATTCCCTTGGCATGTCTCTAATCTGGATTGGGTTCCTTACAGAGGTAGGATTCAAGCATTTTTACTACTGGTTCTGTGGGTATGGCTTGGTAGGCATGGCAGGGGAAGGATACTGTAAAATTATCCAGTCGGAGGTGCTATTTGCCGGTTCTCCAAACTACTCAAAATTTCTGCTACCAGTTCTTCAGAACTGGTCAGAACCTGCTGAATACCACCTCTGGTTCCCTCCATCACTATTTTCACTGAATAACCTCCCCCCCAAAAGATCCTTTATTCATTTCAAGGAAAATGTTTTACATGTAGCTTACTATCAAATCTATCTTTCTGGATAATCAAATGCTTAAAGATCACAACTAATGGCTGAGGAAAATACTGAATTCACATTTCTAAAAGGAAAAAGGTTTCTGAAATGTTGAGCAGTATCTGACATTTTGGCTGTTTGTTGACCCTTTCTCAGAAGAGGTTTTCAAAGCCATTCTCTGTATATATTTTAGATGCCCTGCAACCTGTAAACTATTACAACTGGCAAGCCATATTAAACAAATTAGAATTTGCTAATCCCTTTGTTTATTTTTTCAGGAACATGAATGTAAACTCACACAAGAAATAGTGGAATTAATTGATAGAGAAGCAGACCTCATGATGAGAGCAGTGAAGGAATGTAATTTACAAGGACTTCGACAAAGAATCTGTACATTATTTCTTCAGTATATTAAAACACCACTTTTTAATCCAGAAGTTGCACGACTTTTGAAGGTATTTTTCTTCTTCTGTTTTATACGTGTGTGTGTGTGTGTGTGTGTGTGTGTGTGTGTGTGTGTGTGTGTG
>NW_020769374.1:680551-706166 GCF_900518735.1 Pseudonaja textilis | reverse complement strand
TGTGTGTGTGTGTGTGTGTGTGTGTGTGTGTGTGTGTGTGTGTGTGTATGTAATGCAATATATATGTGGAGCTAAATGAAATTCCTTTTCTGTTTAAACAGTCCATTGGCTGTCCAATTGATGGATAACTCTGATCTATATTCCTTATAGTGCTACCTTGAAGACTATCCTAAAGCTTCAGCTGTTCCATAATATAGTGGCTCACAGAGTTCCTGGCTATTCCTGATACTTCCATGTTACAATTACATGGATGTTGTAGGGGCTGCATTAGTTACCAGTGTGTTTGTGAGTGCAATTCAAGGTAGTGGTCACTCACTTTAAAGCCCTATAGGGCTCAGGGCTTGGAGAAATCTTTTCCCCCAGATACATTATGCCCACCTGGCGTGGGTAGCCAGAAAGCAGATATTCATGGTACCTCTTCTACTAGGAGATGTGATGGGATGGCATCTCAGGATTCTCTGTAGGGGCTCTCCTCTTATGAAACAGCTTACCTCCTCAAGATAAGGATGGTCCTGCATTTGTGGTCTTCCTTTCTGAAGCCTTTGGGAAAATATTGTGGAGCCACTGATGCCAGATGCAATTTAATTGCATTGTTATATTGTTATAGATGTTCTAATATATAGTGCAGTGTTATTGTATGTTATTATATAGCAAAAGCATTTAGACTTATATACTGCTTCATAGTGCTTTACAGCCCTCTCTAAGCAGTACGGAGTCAGCATACTGCCCCCAACAATCTAGGTTCTTATTTTACTAATCTCAGAAGGATGGAAATCTGAGTAAACTTTTGAGCTGCTCAGGATCAAACTGCTGGCAGTCGGCAGAGTTAGCCTGCAATACTGCATTCTAACCACTGTGTCACCCACCATTCTCATTATATTATATTATAAATTGCCAAGAATATGCTAGTTAACTTATACATTTTTATTGCTGTAGAGTATAGTTGATTAACTAAGAAATACATATCCAAAACACAAGAGATGAGGCTATTCTGTATGAAAAAAATGTCATGAAAGCCAGATATGATTTGTGACAGCCAGGTGTGTAGGATGCTGTCTGCGACCTAGTAGACAGGAAAGAAAGAATATCTGAATTCAATTCAAACAATGCTAATCTAACATGGCATTTGCCTCATGTAAGTGTGATTGAAGAAAATGGACTTGCCAATAAATACACATAGCAAAGTTAAAGAATTAGAGTGCTCCAAATTTTGCTTTCAGAATGCCCAACCAGCATAGACAATAACAAGAGAATTGTAAATCAGTACCATCTACTGGGCCACAACTTTTCCATCTCTGCTATAACGAATTGTGAACAGTAAAATCAAAGTCATATCTCATTATTTTCTCTATTAGTCTAAACACTCCCACCTCCCCAATTTCTTTAAGTTCTCTCCCTGATGTGATCTTGGGATTATAATATTACAGTGCCTTATAAGAAGGCAAATGAAAGTAAAGATTCATCTTACTCATCCAGCGTAGTTATTAAACGCCCTTAACATGTCATTATAGTAAAGAACAATAAATAAAGTGAATAAATGAATAACGTGCACATATTTCACAATACAATAATAGCATAATAAGCAATTATAGATCATCTAGTGAAAAGATAGAAAAAAATAAATAAAAAATACTTGGGAAAACCGTTCGAACTTCATAATAGGAGCCCATCTAATTTTTCGACTGAGTTTGATCGTGAAGATTTTTTCTTTATATAGAATGCCAGTCTTTGAAGCAGATCAGATTGGAAAACCAATGCCATGTAGGTCAGTGATACTTTTACTGTAAAGCTAGAGTAGCAAGATCTTAGCAAGTTGGAATGTGCTTCCACTCCTCCCTCTCTCAGTCTTTATATAAATTAGGGAGGGGCTTGTCTAAGATGTTTACTCATATTACATTCTTGCTCAGGCCTCGGGCCCTTCTGTGAGACTATTTACCTGGGAATGGTTCTTCCTCCTTTCTTTAAGACTTTTCCCTCTGCTCTCTACATAGAATCACTCCATTCGTCTTGTAACTAAGTGAATTTTGAAATAATTTCCTCACTGTTCATTATTAGAGAGTAGTTTTATTTGCACTATGGGTAGATTCTTCAGGAAACATTATAAATATGACACCAGGGCCCTTGCACATACGACATTTGTGCTGATCTTGCCTGAACATGATATCATTTTCCTCCCACAGTGCTATCCTCGGGTACTGAAGTTTATCTTCTCCTCATTCAGGTGCAGCATAGGTCAAATGGCAAAACTTCCAATTTGAAGTGAGCCTGGAGACAAGCCATTTTCCATTCAGATTCCACCCTTGCCTCATCTCGGGCTCTGAAACTTGCTGGTAGATTTACCTCATCTCTGCCTGAACTTGCTAATAGGTTTCAGTGGCAACCTTAATTCTTCAGTCGGTTTCTTCTCAATATCAGAATACCATTAAAAATAGGTGGCCTGATTTTCCTTGCTTATGTAAGCAGCATACACGAAAATCTTATTTTCTCTGAGTTCCAGTAGGACACTACCTTTCATCTTAGTCTCCTAAGGGCTGGACACTGAAACCTGCAAACATGACGTGGAAAACCATCCTTGAATGGCTATCCATTCATTGCAGTATTAGTGTCATCCAATCATTGCAGTATTAGTGAAATTTATAGATAGATAGATAGATAGATAGATAGATAGATAGATAGATAGATATAGATATAGATATAGATATAGATATAGATATAGATATAGATATAGATAGATCTTTGGTTATTCGGGTTTTCTCCTGCGTAAGATTGGAAGTATCTAGGCAACGTTTCGATGAAGTCTCATTCATCATCTTCAGGCTTGTGTCTTCGGCTCTGTGCTTCTCAGCCTGAAGATGATGAATGAGACTTCATCGAAACGTTGCCTAGATACTTCCAATCTTACGCGGGAGAAAACCCGAATAACCAAAGATCCACATACAAATACCCGTGAGAACCTCAGAAATAAATATATATAGTATTCAGCTTTGTTCGGGTTGTAGTTTTAAAGTTGTAGCAACGTTTCAGCAGAATCTCATCTGCCATCATCAGGCTTCTGTATTGTGTTCGTCTGTGAGTCAGACTTTCACAGCCGTTTCAGTTTTAAATTTGGTGCTAGCCTACTGCTGTACCAGAATGGTTTTTTTCTTCATCCAGATTGGTTGGGAGTCTTGGTCTGTGTTTATTGGTCTTGGAGTTTGCTGTGTTCTGCTTGATTGGTGTTTCTAATATCTTCTGTCTGTTTTGTAGCTTTTTTTGTCTTGATTGGCTGGCAACATTGTGTTTCCTGTATTGGAGGCTTTTAGTGCGGCCTGGCTCCAAGTAAACCGACGGCTATCATTTATTAGGAAGCTAGGTTTCATCTGGGTGCCTGGTTGGGGTGTGTTTGAGCTGGAGGTATCAGGGGGGATCTGTTTGTGTCGAGGTGTTTGCTTGGCTTGTGGTGTGGATATATTTTTGTTTGTGAGTGCAGGCTTTCAAATAATTGACAGTCTGGTGGAATCATCTCTTCTATTCATGCTTTCAGGTCTTTTTTCAACCTCTATGGCTTCTCTGATAATTCTGTAGCTGACATTGGGCAGACCAATAGAAGAATAAGTACCCACCTAGATGAACACAAAAATGCAGTAAAAAAGCTGGAACGAACTTCCTAACCAGTCCAACACATGAAAGCCACAGGTCATAGCATCGACTTCAATGGCACCAAAACCCTAGCCACTATAGAAAACCCCAGCCACAGAATTATCCCTTCCAAAGTCAACAGCAGTGAAGACAATTGTACTACCATTGATTCTATCTTCAAAATGCCTTGGAGGGATGGGTAGTAGAAACAGTTGTTGCCATTGGAAAATGCAGTAGAGAAAAATTGAATAGGGCATTTTAACTACACAGCTATCTCTCCCCTTCATGGTTTTGAAGACAATTGTTTATTTATTGATCCCTCCACCCCCACCCCAGTACCCTATAATAGCACAGATACATATCTCTAAGCAGTTTGCAAAGAATGGAATGGAATGGAATAGAATGGAATTCTTTATTGGCTAAGTGCGACACGCGAGGAATTTATCTCTGATGCATACGCTCTCAGTATACATCCAAACAACAAACTGATGGGTCATAGATCATAAATCATAGTTACAATCATTAATCATAAGATACAAACAACAAATGATGAATCGTAAGATATCAATAGGAGAAGACTGTAGGAAAGATGAGAAGATGAGAAAGGATGAGAAATGAGAAGATCAGAAGATCAGAAGGATGATAGCAATACAGCCTACAAAAAGGATAAATATATTTAAACCTAAGACAGTGCTGTGGGAATTAGGTGTTCAGCAGAGTGATAGGGGAGAGGAGCAGGAGGAAAATGTCACTATGCTTAAAAAAAACTGGACACATGGAGAAATACATCCGAATTTAGGTGGGTAAATGAATCCATAGAGCAACTAACTTATAAAGGTGACAGTGAGATAGCAGTTAATGTAGATCATTACAACTTAGTTGGTAAGTTACCTATTAATACATATACAATGTATTTTTGTTACTTCTAATTAAACTGCAATTATGGTTAATAGAAGTGAATTTTTAAAAATGTGAAGTATTACATACTAAGGATTGGCTATCTAGCTGATAATAACACGCTTGTCTCAATCATTGCAATGCAGAAACCTAGTGTGTGTTCAAATATAACCACAAAATTCTTGTATAAGGGTAGTTTTTACAGATTTTATTGGTGCAGTTCAATGTTATCTTCACATTTGCAGATGAATCCAGATCAGTTCCTCTTCTGAAAACCCTTTAGCTCAGGGGTCTTCAAACTTGACAGCTTTAAGAATGGTGGACTTCAACTCCCAGAATTCCTCCTCCAGTCATGTTAGCTCAGGAATTCTGGGAGCTGAAGTCCACAAGTCTTAAACTTGCCAAGTTTGAAGACCCTTGATTTAGCTCATCTTCTCTTTTAGTTCAGTTTCATCCACTGAAAGCAATGATGTTAGAAACCTCTGGGACAGGCTTATGATTCATCATAAAAAAACCAAAAAACCTTATAATAGCATTCTTGCAGGTACCAGCTGATCCAATGAAGCTTTATCACAACATCTATTTTTGCCTGGGTTGCAAAAAATATCTACCTTCTACTAGTTTTGCCATATCTGTTAGTTCTTGTACCATTGGCCGGTGTCGTCTGTGCTGCAAGCTGGATAATGAGGCTCGTAAGAGGGAATCATTTTTGAAGTACAAACGGATGCTTCGAAACCTCAGAGAGACTGAAATGAAATACAACGATGGTGCTAAGATCGCCTTTATACTTCAGGTATGCAGCGTTTAGAAGATAACGATATGAAAGAAAAAGATGTGGAAGTCATAAAACTGATAGGATTTTTATTGTGTTAATACAGTCCTAAAGAAATAGTTTGAGTACAGTAATCTGGATCTTGCCTCTTATAGTTTTACTGGACATAAAGAAATTCAATGCTCCAATTCATTGGAGCATTTGTAGTTTCAGAATCTCTTGCACATGGTTTACATCAGAGCTGATGTCACTACTTTCTATAGAGATTCAACTTAACTTCCTCATAAATGGCTTTTTACCTAATTTAAACCTCAAGGCAATAAGTTGACCCTGAAACTGACCTGGCGGAAGCTATATTGAAGTTTCAGTGTTGCCCTACTTGAGCTGAGGGATAGGGATGGAACAAACTATATAACTATGTGATATTATCTCATTTGCGATATATTTTCTCATAGTTAATAAAATCAGTCCTATAATTAAAATATAAATCATGAAATCATATTTATGTACTTATAATTTTAAAGCCAGTGTGATTTGCCAGCTATTTATATACTTTAAATACACCGTAGCATAATGCCACATGACTTAAGCTATACTAATATTGCTTATATGGGTTAGGACATTTTAGATATAAAATTGCCAAGTTCCAACCTGGAAATTCAAACTTTTAGTATATTTGCAAAAAAAAAAAGAGAGAGAGAGAGAGAGAGAGAGGAATTTAGTGGTGGTAGAATATTACAAACTTTGAATTTAATTAAGTACAATTTCTATTTGTGATTTCTGGATCATTAATTCTTTACTAACAGCATGGATTTGGGAAGTGGCTAGCAGCAAGAAAATGTTCTAACAGCAAGTTGATAAACATGCAGGCTGCCAAGACAGGAAACAGAAATAGCCATCTGCGTAAAAACCTTACCATAAACTTCTAAAAACTTGTATTTGAGGCAATGTGTCTTTTGGAATAAATAAACTGACTGTGTGTTATCACAGCCATTGCAGAAAGAATGAGAAAAGAGAAATAGTTTCCTTAAGAGCATTTCAATCTGTAATTAAAACGTAGCGACTACGTGTGGCATGCAATAATAGTCATGCAAAGCAACAACTTTATATACGTGGTAATTTTTTACATTAACTTTTCTGATTTCTTTTTTTCCTCTTGCTTTTATGTTGCAGCTGCAAGACTTGCACTACATGGTTGAACATTTCTGGGGTTCTCAGTCAGCTCTTAGCGCTTGGGATGATCTGTATGATTTGGTCATGGTTAGGTGGAATAGATGGCAAGAATGGTCTCCCTGGAACACTGTTCTCCTCAAAGAGGATGAAGCTGAAGCTCATCTTAAACTAAGTGATCTTGAGAAGGTACAAATTTAAATGGGTCACCCCACACAGATTAAATATGTATATTAATAAATAAATGCAATCCGGTAAAGGAGGACAAATCCCATAAGGGATGGCATGATTTAAATCCTTCAGATTCAATTTTAAAAAGGCACACAGGAACACAAGAGATACCGTAGCACAGAATTTGTGTTTCGTTATGCAGATGGTTTGACAGGTATTCCAGAATGGAATGTATACAGGTAGCTCTTGACTTAAGACCCCCAATTGGGACCAGAATTTCCATTGTTGGGGTGAGTTTTATGACCTTTTTGCCATGGTTCTTCAGCGAATATTACAGTTCAGTGAATCATGTGGTCATTAAGCAAATCTGGCTTCCCTAATTGACTTTGCTTGTGAAAAGCTAGCTGGAAAGGTCGCAGATACTGATCACATGACCCTAGGATGCTATAACCGTTGTAAATACATGCTGGTTTGCTCATGTGATCGTGGTGGGTATGCTGCAATGATTCTAAGTTTTTTTAGTGCCATGCTAACTTTGAATAGTCAGTAAACAAGTGCTTGTAAATCAAGGACTACCTGTTGAAGCCTCTGTATGTGTATATACATTTATATCATGTTGTTTATGAGAGCTTTTTAGTGTTTTGCATGCTCATTGCTTTGTATTAAGGAGCAAAAATGGGAAAATAAATAAATTGGTTGGTTTTTTTATTAGTATAATTTAATATCTCCCAGACTTGCAACAACTCTGGGTGGCTTGCAATTAAAAAATGAGAACACTACAAAAAAGGATTGGAGAAGAAGCTATGATTAGTCTGAAGACAGATTTATAAACAAAGGAAAAATAACTTTACCAACAGGGACTAAACCAGGGATGGGATTCTACCAGTTCACACCTATTCGCTAGAACCGGTTGTTAACATTCTAAGCAGTTCGGAGAACTGATTGTTAGAAGGAATTACTGGCCTAATCCTGTAAGGAAGGCAGGAAGGAAACATTCTGGTGTTGCTTACAGAAACTGCCTCTCTGTTAACCCTTATTACATTCTTGGCAGGACTAGACTTCCTGTCTCAGGAACGTCTCTGGAGTTTTTGTCCCCTCCTTTGCTAGTGCTTTGCTTGTGTGGAGGGACCATTCAAAGTTACAATGGCCCTGAAAAAAGTGACTTATGACCATTTTTCACACTTACAACTGTTGCAGCATCCCCACAGTCATGAGAGGCCAGGGGAGGAGAGGCGTGCCTCGATGTGATACTGAGTTGGCCACACCCAGCCAATAACATGACCACCAAGCCATGTCCACCCAGTCACATGACCACCAAGCCATGCCCACCACCTAAGCCACACCCACAGAACCGGTTGTTAAAAAATTTTGAAACCCACCCCTGGACTAAACTAACACCCACATCCCCCAGGCCTGGCAGAATAGCCAGACCTTTAATAGCCTCCTAAACATCATCAGGACGGAAACCATCTGAATTTCTGGGAATATTATTTCAGAGGGCAGACTCTGTGATAGAGAAGGCATACCTCCAGAGTCCTGCTAGATGACATGCTTAATTGATGGGACCCTAGTCTCGCTGTCCAGAAACAACCAAAGTCACATAAACCCCACAAATAACAAGGCTCCATATTACGAAGGGCTTTGTGGAGGAAAAACAGCATCTTGAATCATACCCTAAAGCCAACTAGTAACCAGACCAGTTCCCCAAACTGTGTGGTCATAACTTAAGGGCATAAAAAAACATGCCCATCACAACCTGCCTGCCGCATCCAGGACTAGCTGTATGTTCTGAGTTGTCTTCAAGGTGGCCCAATGCAAAGTACTATATACAGTAGTAATCCATTGATGAAATGACAAAGGAGAAACTGTTTGAAGCTTCTTAGTTGAAAAGTGAAATGTTTTCAAAGAAAAAAAAACCCGAGAAAATCCAGTTGCCTTTAGAAAACCAACTTTGGGATTCCAAATCAATTGTTTTCAAAAACTGAGCAAGAATTAATCACATCCTAATAACTTGTACCTGTGTTTGTTGTTAACATCTACAGTAGTTCTCTGTAAATGGTATTGCACCTCTGAGCTAAACAACCTCTAAGGGTTATCTTTTTTAAAACACAGGATGATTATTAGTTTTTTTAATTTAAAAATTAACCCCATTCATAATTTAAGGACCTGCTATATGCCAATATATAACCAATCAAAACATTTTCTATTTCTTTCTTTCTTTCAGGCTTATGAAAAGGTGTTCATTCACAGAGTAAGGCACAAACAAATGCTTGCAAGGAACTATTTCTCTCAGTTCCCAGGGCTGGCAGCTGTTCTTCATAAAAATGACAAGCAAACTAACACAGAAGATCTTTTAGTAACAAAGTCTGTAACAACTGCTTCATCAAAGTAACGTTAAAGGGAACTTTAGAACAGTTTTCTTAAAAGAAGAGAAAATTGGCCTGATCATGAGCTTAAAGAATGCTTGCTTGCATGTCTTGGATTTTTCTTTAAATTGCATTGCCAACATTCAGCTTAGACCTTAATTTCCAATTCATTATTGTTATACTGCACTTGCCTCTTTCACATATACCTTTTTGGTATACAATAAGCTTTTGGAAGAATATATTGTTTGCTCCCCTTTAGTCATTTTTCCTTTTTAAAGAAATAATATTTTGACACCCTAGCCAAGTCTTAAGTAACAATTTTAAAATACAATTTTGAAATAGAGAGAAGCTGTTTTGTTTTCAAGAATGCCTGCATGAAATTTGTTACATATTAAAGACCTTACCTTTCTTAAAGAGATGCTACTTTGATACAAAATAAAATGGAGTAATTTTATGTGTGTGTGTGTGTGTATCTTTCTTTCTTTCTTTCTTTCTTTCTTTCTTTCTTTCTTTCTTTCTTTCTTTCTTTCTTTCGGCCAACACTATCTCTTTTTATTGTATCACAGCAGATTAGGTATAATATAATTTATTGAGGCAACAATGAAAAAGGATGTCAGAGGTTATTCATTTTTTCTGACCTTTATTCTCTCTATACTAATCATCAACATCTTAGAGAGTAAATGCAAATAGAAGGCATGTTAAAGACATCTAAAAGATTTATAATTATTTTGTGTGGTTTTCATAATGTTTATACTAATATGAACATAGACTAATACCCTGGTTCTTCGCTAGCCCAATTTATACATATTACATAATAGATAATTTTTAATTGCTGGAAGCATCAGAGTAGAATGTGGACAATTGCAAGGAGGAATCAAATCTATTCAGTTGTATAAGCTTCATAAATATTACCAGCAATTGCATAAAGTATCATAAAATTGTGTTCAGATATTGGGCACCATGATTTATTTGGAAAATATTTTTCAAATTTCATTGCAGGAAAAGATCACTGCTATTTTAGAAAAGTGCACAGACATTGCGTATATCCAGCAAACTATTTGATGTGTTTTTCCTTGAAAGCTAAAGTTTTGCCAAGTACAACCTGCCTTTAAAGTTTCCCTCAGAAGTGTTTATATTAATGATACCAATAAGGATTCATCATTATTAACAATTTAGTCAGGGATAGACCATCATGATCAATGTTCTCACAAAGTGACTCTCTTGATGGGTCAACAATAAAACACTTTGTCATCAGAAGGCAACGTGGTAAAATTCCTTCCTACACTTTTCCCTCAAAATGCTTTTATTTTTCTCTCCCCGCCCCCCTTTTTCCCCCTGGACAGTCCAGCAGACTTGCAAACAAAAGACTGGCACAAATAATCCATTTCTCCCCACTATGTGAATCCAGAGTCATTCCTGTAAATCATATTAAGGTAGAGGCAATTACTTTGTTTTGCAATGTGCCAGCTTTCTATTTAATTAAAAGAACCTGTAAACAATTATAATCAGAGGAGGTAGGCACCCTGCTGACTGCTAAGTGATGCATCCAAACACATTGGTGTCATAAGTATTATCTTGCCTTCCTCTCATTTAGGCCCATTTGGGAAATATACACGAGACAAGTTAACAACCACAACCTAACATCAGGGCAACTTAATTGTCTTTTCCTGTTTCTGTGATATCTACTTAATATGTATCAAAATTTTAAATTATAGAGCAAGAACTTTACCAAATGTTGGTTGGCTGCCTTTGCACACTACATTTTTCTGCTCCTTGGGAACAATTCTTATGTGACAAATTCAGAGGAATAAAATTCCTGATTTAGAAAATACACAACGAAAGGGCCTTTTTGTGTATGTGGTATTCTGCTGATGTTTGGGTTACACACAAAAGTCTGTGTTACTTTATACTGACATCTTCATCCAGCAGACCTACACATTTGCCATTACTGTATGTCCACTAACCATTTTATAATAAACAACAATAATAAAGACCTTTTGTGTAAGAAAGCAAAACAAAAATTGTTTCCATAGAAAACTAATAAAAATACCACAAATTATTCATGACATTCATTGGACTAATAAGTTTGCTATAATTACATGTTGTGTTTATCTTTTTCTTGAATTAACTAAACTTTTAAAGATTTTCCTAGGAAAAGAAATTATTGGGTTTAGCCTGGAATATTTAAGAAACAGCCTTTTGCTTTTTGTAAGATGCAACAGAAAAATCACTGTAAAGAGCACTTTAAATGAAGTATTTACATGTCAACAATGTAAAGTTTTGAAATACAACTTACATATTGACCAGAGTGAAGGGAGAACTATATTTTGGCAATATATAAAGTATATATTGCCAAAATATTCTTTAGATGATTTACTGGATTCTCTTGAGGATGTTACCAGATTTGTCTTTTATCATTTTTCTTTCTTTCTTTTCTTTCTTTCAATGTAGGTTAAAATGGGCATTATAATTCATTTACAGTTAAATGATCAGTCATACACAGGATTAGGTTCTCCTTTCCTCATTCATAATGACACTTGGAAGAACTGCTATATATTTGCAATGTCAAACCAGCAATGTTTTCAATAGGAATATGAATGAATTTTGCCTAATACACACATACCTTTCTCAAAACCAAATAACTGCTTTTATGGGGTTCCTATTGAACTTGCCAGGTATACTATATAAAGGGAGACCCTGTTCTAATATCACCATTTGAATGCATCATTTTATCCAATGTATTGGACTTAGCATGGGTGTTTCTGACTCTGAAAAAAATACAGTTAGCTGAGAAACAATTTGGCAGCATTTTAATTGCCAAATATTCAGAATAAACCTGGATGCTTAAGCACAAAGACCTCAAAACAAGTGCTTACTGTGTTTTGCATTCACTTCTTAGCATAATGTACAGTGTAACATCTGCTTAATTAGGACTTTCATTTATCAAATGTGGCTATAAAGGAAATAATTGGTTAAGTACAAATGTTCTGCATTATTTAGATTTTCATTTTAGAACTATGAAAATTGAAACCTAAACACAAATGTAATCACTTAAAAGTATTTCAGAATCTATTTAATGTTGCGATGAAATCTGGTTTTGCCAGCTATATTTTATATTATACATCTTTTAAAAAAGTAAAAAATATCCATAAACAATCAATTTTTACAGCAACACCTTTGTTATCCAAATTTAGGATAATTTTGTCATTGTATCATATGGATTTGATGTCAACAAACATTTGCAGACAAAATAATTTGCATTAGGAATGTAAACACAGCTGGAGAATATGTCAGTATCCAAAAAAGTATTTGCAAAATAATTTCCTTTTTCATCTAATGCACTTCAATTCTGAAAGTTGTGATTAAGTTTGCAAACTCTGGAAAAACGAAATTCTGGCAATTAATTCTGAGTCTCCACCACAGCAGGCTGCCCCACCTATTGCCTCAAAAAGCTAAACAGAGTAGACCTGATTAATACTTGCAGTGGATAATGTCAGTAATTGCAGACTGAGGAGCTGAGGAGGAGGAGGGGGAAGTAGGAGAAGAATGGTAACCCAATTTTATATCAGGTACATGATCGGACTTGTTGCTTTTATAGGAGCAGGGGATTGGAGGAGATGTCCTCCAAGGTCCCTTCCAGCTCTGTTACTGTTACTGTCCTTAGTTGTTTTTTATGCAGACATTTCATTACCCAAACTAGGTAACATCCGTGCCAGTAAGGAGTGGGGTTTGATAGTCCTTACTAGCATTGATGATGTTCACCTAGTTTGGATAATGAAACTTCCGCATAAAAATAACTAGGAAATTTCAAGTGCCCCCCTCATTTCAACCCTGAGCTACACGTATTCTCTTATATTCTTGTGGATATCAGGAAGTGAGTTAAACTCAAAGATGTCTTTATCTTTTAGTGTCATTCCTAGGTGAAAGCCCAAGTGAAAATGGGATGGCCCATTTAAGGATGGATTGCATGTGCTTGTAATTCATTTCCTACTTAACGTTCATTCCAAACATTATTTTACAATATGTTCCCTACATAATCACAACAGATTATATACATGGTAATCACACGTACATCACTGCAATTCACAGTATCCAATTCAAGCTAGAAATCATCTTCAAACTTCCTCAGCTGAGCTGAGCCTAGGCACCAATAATGATAAGTACTAAGTGAAGGATTCATAAGTGATTCAATTAACAGCAGAAATAAGGCAAATGTAATTTTTTTTTTAAAAAAATGATTGATTTTGGTTGGATAGAGAATATCCAGTCACCTTTGCAGTAATAAAAGTGAATAAACCTTGTGGTGATTTTAGTTTACAGAGGATAACCTCAAATGCTTGACAATCTCTTCTGAGTTGGGAAGAACATGTGGTGTTTTATCTGTGGTGCTGTGGTTAGAATGCAAGTACTGCAAGGCTTAACTCGCTGCTCCAGAAGTTCAATTCTGAGCAGCTCAAGGTTAATTCAGCCTTCCAGCCTTCCAAGGTCAGTAAAATGATGACCCAGATTGTCGGGGGCAATATGCTGACTCTGTAAACCACTTAGAGTGGGCTATAAAGCACTGTGAAGTGGTATATAAGTGCTCTTGCTCTTGCTATACTCTCTTTATGGCCAGTAAATAGTACTTTGGGTGATTTAGCAAGACAGAATTTTAGTAGAAGAGGTAGCCTGCTGGGATCTTCTATCATATGAAATGGAACAGAAGAACTATGAGGACAGGTTTTATTGAAATAATACATTTTTTAAATCAGCCTAGAGATGTTATATAGCACTGTCTGTCTTATATGACCTATGTTTGTAAGTGTTACAGCAGCATTTACTATCGTATCTTCTGTATTTTATTTCACTCCGATTTCATTCTCCATAGCTGCACACAAAAAAAACCAGGTGTATATTTCGGGAAAGTGTTTTGTGTATTTGATAAACAAGGAGCATCAACGGAGGGTTGAAAAAGATTGAGTTGATGGCTACAACTCCATGGTTTAAGTCCATAACCTTTTATCTGTGCTACCATTTTGACCTCTTCTTCCCCGCCATAACGTTCCTGTGAATGCAATGCTCACCAGTTGCAAAGTTGCCACAATCATTTTTGCTTATTTTTAACATGCTACAATGGCTGTAAATCATCCTTTTAAATATAAATCCTCATAGCTGTGGATTACGATAGCCGAAAATTAACATTCATGAATAGAGAACATCATAATTGGGAAATATTGTTTTAAGCAATTAATTTATGGAAAATTAACCAAGAAACAATTAAGAATCCACTAATCTATCTCTCAACTATACCAACGTTTATGCCGGTGCTTTGCTCTAATATTGTTCTCTATATTCCAGAATTTCTCAGACTGTTTTGCTTCCCTATAGTTTTCTATACTGAAGTATTAAAATAGGGAGTATAATTCTCTTTATATTACTTTCTAGAACTTCTTTTTCAATTTCTCCTTTTTTTGGTTTGAGTTCCTTTCTCAGTACTTGTGCATGGAGTTATGATTAATACAATACTCTTTCAATGCTTCCAAGCTATTGATACTATTTGGGAGCAAAGCAAAAGGGGAAGTCTAGACATAAAACTCTTTTGACCAGAGAGGTTGGAGATTCATTTCTAAAGAATGATAGGTAGTTCAGCATTTTCCTTACAAATTAAATGGAAAATTGATTTTATGCAGGAAAATGCGAAAACATGTCTGATATTTTAATAGCTATCTTCTATTGCATATCTATGATGCTATGAATCTCATACTTCCTTCTTAAAAAATTGAATTCTTACTCATTTGTGGCACTGTGGGTACAATTATTGGATTTTTAAAAAGAAGTAACCTAATCTGGCACCATGACCTGAAGCTGCCACCACTTCCACCAACTATATATCTGACACTCCATCTCTTCTGTTATTATAATATGGTGTAATAATATACAAATTGTATATAAACACAGTAGATACCAGGCTCCATTCATTGATGGGTATCTTCAGGAACAGCAATTGCACTGTAATATATATGGATATAGTTACACCATAAGAACAAAAGGAAGACATCTTGTAATATATGGGTGTCAGATAATTCTCTTGCTAGGTGAACACAATTTATCTGGTCTTAAACTAGAAGTGCTAATGGAGAGTCTTATCTTCAAAGCTATGGCACAGTTTGCACTCTGGGTGTGGATTCTTTTTCCTGTTGTCATAAAACAGACCTACTCCAGCCATCATAAATAAAAACTAGCCAAAGCCAGAAGCTTCACAACACATACCAATATAATTAGTTCCCATCGTTTATTTTCCTTTTGAATCAAGTTTGGTTTCCTTACCATACAAACATTGAAAAGATCATGGCAAGATGCAGTGCTGTTCCATGGGGACAGCTACTCTGGGTACTTCTTGTCCTAGGCAAAGATACTCTATCCTTGGGTCATGTTCCTATGCTGCTGTGGTCAACAGATAGGTAAGAAATTCTCTACTTTTATAAGAGACAGCTATTTTCAGAGAGGTGTTTTGTGCAGCCAGCCTCCCAAGTTCATTTTTACGCCTTACCTGTCATCTGGAAGACAAACCTAAGCAGCTAATGGATGGGATAGTTGCAAGAACATGTTTGGTTTTAGACTTGTCCACTGCAAGACAGACAGCCTCTGTTTTGTAGCCCAATAGTTTCAGATGTCTAGGTGATGAGTGATTCTCAAGTCTTAACAGGTTCACATTCCTTGGTCTGAGGGATCCATTTGTTCCTATTTACCATCCAGCTAAGACAATTGTAAAAACTTGCAAGGTTTTGCAAGGTTTCATTCTAAATATCCTTCTTCGATGTTTTATCTACTGATACCAATGCTGGTAGTGACAGTGTGTGTGTGTGTGTGTGTCATCTGGAAGGAAGACATAGAAATTAGATATTCTCTTAAACTTCTTCCTGATGTTCAGAATATAATGGAAAACTTTGCACTGTGCACCATCTCAACTATAAAGCTAAAAGTTTCTCTGTCAATCATGTTTGACTCTAAGGTAGGGTGCTTGTCTCCATTTCTTGGCCAAAGGAGCCAGCATTGTCCAAACACAATTTTCATGGTAATATGGCCAGCATGGCTATATATCACATGTGCAGGGAATACTGTTAGCTTCCGACCAAAGTGCTGCCTATTAATCTACTTTCATTTGCATGTTTTCAAACTGCTAGATGGGCAGGAATTGGGGTTAGTAATGGGAGTTCACCCTGTTATGCAGAGCCCAGGTCTCAAACCTCTGCTGTCAACCCTACAACCTCTTTAACTGCTGAGCCATTGTGCCCCAAAGGCTCAGCTAGTAAACTATATTCAACTATAGCTCTTAGCAAATGTGCTGTTGTGCTGTTCTGTAAACTCAGTCCTGGAATTATTTTTTACTAGCTCCATACCCGTGCCTCACTACGAAACTATGTGATCTGGCTTTGGGGAGGAAAATAAGGGGAAAAAACTGTGCCTCTGCCTACCAGCATCCATCAGTATTCATCTGGCTAGCGTCCTGTTAGTGTGTGAGAGAGTTGAGGGCTGTTTGGAAACTGAAAGAATATTTGTTGTGTGAACAAGGAGACAGCAAGGAGCCTGGGCGTGACTTACCTCAACTGTTCTATACTAAAGCTGCTTGGTGCTATGAAACTAAAGCTGAAACTGAAACTCCTCTGCTTATGTTTTGCATTTGGAACAGATTTCTTTTCAGGTGGGGAGGAGTAATAGAACTCCTTAGCATCAGAGCGTATTAATAATAATATAGGAAATACGAATGCTCTGATGGTCATTTCGAAAAATCTTTTCTTGGTGAGCACCTAGAAGCCAAGAGGAACATACATGCCAAATTTCAAGTTTGTGGGCTTTACAGTGGTGGAGATTTTGTGATGATGCATGAGTGGTAATTCGCTTTTATATATATAAATTACAGTAGGAAATCAATATATGTTTTATTTATAATGCATTTCTCCCATTATAAATAAAGTCTGCAATTAAAATCTATTTCAAAAGCAATATTGTTGATATTAAAGAAGAATGAAGGTGGTTAGCTTGAATTACTAACTAGAGGGGACAATTATATTTATAGATGAGGATTGATAAAATGACAAATGTGACAGGAAAAATAATAATATGAGAAATGACAATAGAAAGGAGATGAGAATTTTAGATAACATTGTAAAATAAGATATGAGAATACACTAAGAAAAAGGGAAGGAGGTATAATAGGATTTGGAATTGAATAAATGAACATAATATTTAATTAATTAATTAATATTTAATAATGACAAGGATGATGAAAAACAAATAAAATGGATAGACTGAATATGGAGAAAGAAATAAGTAGCCATAAAGTATCTTCTGAATTTAGCTTTGTTAAGAACTATTCAGTAAAATGTGATAGGGTTCGTGCTATTTTCTTCCCAGTGCAATTTTGTCAGGCAAGATTACCACTTGCCCATAACACAAGTTTCTATAGCACATGCTTTTTAAAGCCAAATGAAACTCATCCAATGATGGGTCCAACAGACTGGCGACTAGCTCCCCATTTGGGACTACTCGGCTATTAAGTAGAAGTTAGATTTAATGGAATTTAATGTTGATCTATCAATTCTCTTTAGGATTTCAGACTTCACATTTTACAGTGCAGCTTTCAGCTAAAAAAAGAGTTCTGTCAAAATACGATGAGCTGCATATTTTAGGATAGAATGCTAGATGTCTAAATTAGCATGTAGAACTGTATGATCAGAAAGAATATTAAAGAATGTTGAAGAATGCATTTGTGAGAGCTTCCATTCAAACGTATATGTCTAAACTAAGTATATAAACTCAAAATTGCCGTATGAATTTATTTTAAAAAATGCAAATTCATGCAGAAATGGAATAGAATCCACATGGAGCTTAACACAGGGGGAAATGAAATGAATTTAATTTAGATTTGTTATGGTTTTGGGTGGCTTAAAAAGAATAATAAGAAGCTAAAGCAAAACTAAGTGACTAGAACAGCAAATAATACAAAAGTTCAAAAGGAATCCAAGCAATAAAATAAAAAAAAGTAAATTTGGTGTGGTGGTTAAGACTAAGATTAAAGAGACTGTGACATGGCTGGGTGACTTTGGGCCAGCCACTTTCTCTCAGCCCCATCTACTTCACAGGGATGTTGTTATGGGGAAAATTGAAGGAGGAAAGAGTATTGGATATTTTTGCTGCCTTGTATTATTTTTAAAAAGTAATGGGATAAAAATGAAGAAATAAGTAAATCAGAGTGATATTAAGTCCTGGCCTAGAATTGGAACTCAAGGACAAATAGTGCCACCTGTATCTTTGGAGTATAGTTGTTCCAGAGTTCAGGGACCACCAGAAAGAAGGCAAGTTTCTTCAGCCCCACAAGATGGCAGAATTTAATTAAAGGGATCCGAAGCAGACACACAGAAGGTACCTGAATGTATCAGGTGAGGCAAAACAATTGGAGATAGGTGGTCCCTATCTCGGGCCTCTGCCATGAAAAAAAAAAATATGGATGGCAATCAGAATTTTGAAAACGATCAAGCTTACCAACGTTCCCTGAACAGAGCTGCTTGCTTATTTGTTTTTACATGCCCACCATATGTGATAGAAGGTACTTCATGACATTTCCAACATTTATGTGTGATTTGATGGAATTGAATGCCATCCATTGTGAAGATTTTTTTCCAACCCTCCCCCCAAAACCTGTAGTTTTAAACCAGAGGCGTCAAACTCGATTTCATTAAGGGCCACATCAGAGTGGTGTTTGACCTCAGGGGTCACCATGGCCAGGGTGGGCGTCGCCAGGGTAGCCATGGCAATTAACATCACTCATCGAGACTCTGTTTTTGGCCTCTGCTCGTGAAAATTAAGCCCGGGGAGGCTGCGTGTGGTCCTCCTGGACTCTGCTTTTGGCTGCAGCAAGAACGGACATCTGCAGGAGGCCATCATGGCTGAAAACAGAGCCCAGGAGGGCTATAAGTGGCCCTCCCAAGCTCCATTTTTGCTGGCAGAGGCACCACAGCCCCAGGGTGGGATTCTACCAGTTCGCACCAATTTGCTAGAACCGGTTGTTGACAATCTAAGCAGTTTGGAGAACCAGTTATTAGAAGAAATTATTGGCCTAATCCTGTAAGGAAGGCAGGAAGGAAACATTCTGGTGTTGCTTACAGAAACTGCCTCTCCGTTAACCCTTATTACATTCTTGGCAGGACTAGACTTCCTGTCTCAGGAACTTCTCTGGAGAATTTTTCCCTCCTTTGCTGGTACTTTGCTTGTGTGGAGTGACCATTCAAAGTTATAATGGCACTGAAAAAGGTGACTTATGACCATTTTTCACACTTATGACTGTTGCAGCATCCCCACAGTCATGAGAGGCCAGGCGAGGAGATGTGTGGCTCAATGTGAGTGATATTGAGTTGGCCACGCCCAGCCAATCTCATGACTACCAAGCCACGCCCACCCAGTCACATGACCACCAAGCCATGCCCATCACCTAAACCACGCTCACAGAACCGGTTGTTAAAAATTTTGAATCCCACCCCTGCACACGCCGGTCCTTTGCTGTTTCTAGGACGGCCCTGCGGACCAGATCTAAGCACCCCATGGGCCAGATCCAGCTTTTGGGCCTTGAGTTTGACACAAGTGCTTTAGACTAATACAGTAACAGGTGTAAACAAACTACTAGGAATTGATATTGTAGGTGAATCAAATTCCATTAATAAAAATTGTTATTCCAAAAGAATTGTCCATAGAGAGGGAAAAAGTATAGCATCCGTGATTGCATGATCACAGCCCTGCTCTTTTAGAATATGTGCTATGTGCATACCACACGTTAAATGTGCAGAGCTTGAATGACATGGTTACAGCTACCAAACTGTTTTTTAATCTTCAATGCAGAAGCCTGCACTCGAGGCAATATGCCAGTTCACTTACTGTATGTGAATCAGAAACTCCTGGATTTATTCCTTCTATTTTCTTTCTAAACTGAGGAGACTCTACAAAACTCTCATCTCACTAGGTTCAGTTTCAGTATTTTGATTATCTTCATCACTGCTTCTCAACCTTGGCAGCTAGAAGTTGTATGGACTTCAACCCACAGAATTCCACAGTCATCATGCTGGCTAGAGAATTCTGGGAGTTGAAGTTCACACTTTTAGTTACTTAGGGTTCCCAGCTGGGAAACACTAATCTATGTGTTTGTTTGTTTTACCCTCAAATAGAAATTTATTTATTTATTTAGCATGTGGCTTACCAATCTATATCAGAGGCCTCCAAACTTGGCAACTTTAAGACTTGTGGACTTCAACTCCCAGAATTCCTGTGCTGGCTGAGGAATTCTGGGAGTTGAAGTCCACAAGTCTTAAAGTTGCCAAGTTTGAGGACCCCTGATCTATATTAACATATAGAAATGCAAGAATGTTTAAAAGTATGGTTCTGTCATATGATATGATTCACTGGAATACAACTCTTATTAAAAGTTTAATTGTGAAGTCAAATACTACCAAACTTTGAAGTATTTTAAGTGAGAAAACGGGATCTCTTGATTTTTTTTTTTTTTAAAACCTTATATGGTAGATAAATAGAAAAAAACTGCTCTTTGTCTCAGGTTTTAACATTTTACAACATACTTGTGAATTAGCATGTATGATCTCACTCCATACAACCAGGATCATAGATTAGCCATTGTTCTTATTGATTTTTTTCTGGCTTTGGGTGGTGGAGACAGTTGGGGAAACGGATGCCTATGGGGTGAATGAAGGCTTTTTTAAAAATAAATTCTGCAATAGTCAAGAAGCCAAAGGAGAGTGATAAATGTTGTATGAGGGACACAGCAAGGGGTCAAATTGCTGATTGGAAACTTGGAGGAAACAGAATGAAGAGTTTCAGCCATCTCTTTGCTGTAAAATGCTGTTAGTATTTATAGTATAAACATTGTTTAGTCAGCTCATTAGTTAATCATTGCAGAATGTTCAGATCATTTAAAACTGGAGCAGAAAACTAGTTGTTCTCTCGTGTTCTAGCCAAATGCTACCAATCTTTAAATTAATCTATGTTGGAAAATAGCATCCTTTTTAATTTTTTTAGAAAAAAGAACAAAGCATACAGGGAGGATAAGCAAGATACCAAAAGGACAAAAGACTGTAAATACAAAAGCTGCTCTTTGTCTCAGGTTTTAACATTATACAATATACTTATGAATTAGCATGTATGATCTTACTTTAGAAAATCTACCCACCCACTGCCCCAATTCCTGATAAGCATAATGGTGGTGATGGAAGGACACAAGTTCATTTCTGGATGGTATTCAGGAAAGAAAGCAGAATTGCCCTTTACTTGTCACTTTATTACAGAAGAACAATTAATTTATTGTATGTATTAATATTTATATGGTGATCCATCTCACATAAAAAGTGACTCCGGTGGGTATACAACAGAACTTATTAAAACAGGTAATAAGTGCTAATAGCTAATAGCAGTTAAGCAATGATTATTAAAAAATTAAAACCAGCTTTAAAAATTACAAAAGCTAAGAGAGAATAGCAGATGTTAATAACAACGGAGCTGCTTCAGTATCTCGCTGGCCCCTTGCAGCCTCCAGTGCTGATGGCTTAACCAAGATTTGAAGGTCTTCAGGAAAATCAGTGGGAATATAGGCAGCCTCACCTGGGGGTGGAGGGAAGGATATTGTATAAGCCAGGAGCCAGTGACAGATATAGATCTCCAGCAGAGGAGACCCATAGCATGCCTCTTCTCCCAGATCTGGTGGGACAGACAGGTAGTCCTTCAAATAATCTGGCCCGGAGGTGTATAGGGATTTAAATTCAGCATCCTGAATTGGAATCAGATTTAGAATTAATGGAGTTTGGGAGAAGAGGAGGTATCATGTATTATTCTAGAGCAGGGATGTCAAACAAGATTTCTTCAAGGGGCAGATCAGCGTTGTAGTTCTCCGCAGGCCGACTGGTGTGGTGGGTGATGGGAGGACACCCAGGGGTGGGATTCTACCAGTTCACACCTATTCGCTAGAACCGGTTGTTAACATTCTAAGCAGTTCAGAGAACCAGTTGTTGGAAGAAATTACTGGCCTAATCCTGTAAGGAAGGCAGGAAGGAAACATTCTGGTGTTGCTTACAGAAACTGCCTCTCCGTTAACCCTTATTACATTCTTGGCAGGACTAGACTTCCTGTCTCAGGAACTTCTCTGGAGTTTTTTCCCCCTCCTTTGCTGGTACTTTGCTTGTGTGGAGTGACCATTCAAAGTTACAGTGGCACTGAAAAAAGTGACTTATGACTATTTTTCACACCTACGACTGTTGCAGCATCCCCACAGTCATGAGAGGCCAGGCGAGGAGATGCGTGCCTTGATGTGAGTGATATTGAGTTGGCCACACCCAGCCAATAACATGACCACCAAGCCATGTCCACCCAGTCACATGACCACCAAGCCACGCCCACCACTTAAGCCACGCCCACAGAACCAGTTGTTAAAAATTTTGAATCCCACCCCTGAGGATGCCTCCTGCAGGCCTTTGCCAGCCAAAATGGAGCATGCCATCCAGGCCAAAAAAGGGGCTCTCCAGGCTGAAAACTGCACGGTGAAGCTGTGCTCAGTCCCCTGTGCCCCATTTTGGCTGGGATAGTGGTGCAGGAGGCCATCCAGGCTGAAAATGAGACATGGGAGGGGGTCATGTGTGTCCCCCCTCCCGGTTTTGGCTGCCATAGCACCATAGGCTGCTCCTTTGCTATTTCCAGACTGGCCTGCAGGCCAGATTTAAGCACCCCATGGGCTGGATTTGGCCCACGGGCCTTGAGTTTCACACCCCTGTGCTAGAGCCATGCTGAACTGTCTGTGCCAGCTCATTTTGTGCCAGCTGAAGCTCTTGGATACTCTCCAAAAGCAGCCCCATGTACAGTGTGTAACAGTAGTCCAATCAGGAGGTGACTAAGGGCATGTGTGACTGTGAGCAGAGCCCCGCTCTGCAACTGAGATACTATCTGAAGCTGTGCAAAAGGCCTCCTAGCCACAACTGCCACCTGCTCTTCAATCAGGAGTCATTGAAGCCAGGAGGATGCCCAGGTTGTGTCCTAGGTCTGTCTGGGGCAGTGCCACCCAGCCCAAAATATGTTCTTGTCCTATAACCAGTAGGCTTCCAAACCCAAAGCTACTGAGTCTTGCCAGGCTTGGCAGCTGACACCTGTTCTTCCCATCCAGACCCCCCACAGCCTCCAGGCATTCGGTTATTATTACTATTACTACAATGTTGACGTTTTGATGTTAGGAAAATAAGTCTTCCTCCTAACTCTAACCACAAGGTTCTCTTCTTAATCCCCTGATTATTTCTAATATCCTATTCACCTTTGCAGCATGCTGCTTAATTACATTTGTTTCAGTTCTTAGAATGACAGAATCATGGGGTTAGAAGGAACCTTGGAGGTCTTCTAACCCAACCTCATGCCCGAGGCAAGAGACCATCTGAGACAAATGGCTGTCCAATCTTTTTCTAGAAGTGCAACGTTTGCACCTCTCTTACTCATCTTCCAAGATTGATAAAATGACTGTTGAGGGAAATATGTAAAACTCTGTAGTGTAAACCATTCAGAGAAGTCTGTAAAGCACCATGAAGCAATATATAAATCTGTTGTGACTTGGAGGTCTGAACCTGCCTTGTTAGAAGATACAGACTTAAGTAATGAGGGAGAGAGGGATTTGGCTTTGAGATTTGAGCCTGCCTTGCTGGAAGACACAGACTTGAGCCAGGAGGAAGAGGAGGACTTGGCTCTGAGGTTTGAGCCTGTGTTGCTGGAGGATTCAGAATCATCTCCCTCCCTGGGACCTTCCTCCCTGGTTGTGCCTCAGGTGTTGGCAGATAATCAGGAGAGTGTGCCGGAGTCCTTGGCTGAGGATCAAGCCGAGGAATGCTGGTTTGATGCAAGACAAAGATGTAGACATCGACGTGAAATGCAACATAAAAGGAAAGGTCAAATCAGGAACTGACTTGAGAGACTGACACGCCCCTCAGGAAATAAAAGAGGGCGTGTTAGCTCTGAATCTCTGTTCGGGACAATTTGTTTATTCGTGATAGCAGCTTGGACAAATTCTCCATGCGGCATTTGCTTCTTGATTTATGGTCTTGTTTGTTATCGGACTTGGCAGGCAGCTTTTGGAAGACTGCCAAGGATTCCTCCAGTCAAAGGAATTTAACTCTGTCGTTTCTGGTCCTGTCTGCTTATTTATATTCCTTTGAAAACTTGGACTCTCACCTCGTGGTCACAGGTGAGACAGAACATAAATCTAAGTGTGATTGCTATTATGTCCTCTTTTCCCCATCTTTCAGGCTGGGAACACACACAAAAAGGCCAACTGAGCAAGTTATTTAAATCAAAATTGATGATGGACTCTTAAATGCTGCTGGATTCACAGTAGCTGCTCTTATAGAGCTCTTGGCCTCTTCTTTTCCAACAGCATCTTCTCCTATCAACATGCACCATTTGTGTATTACAGATTTCTTTTGTGTCTGTGTCTGCTGAAGGACTCATTTGTTGACAAACTTCAGCTCTATCAAGAAACTTCTTATTCATTTTCTCTTAATCATGTTGTGCAAAGCTACCCTTCTTCCATCCTTCTTGGTTTCGTGATGGCCCAACTTCTCTTTGCTTTGCTTAATATTTTCTTTCTTTTTCATTCCTTCGGATGAAAACCCAGGTCTCAGCACCTGTTCACACCTGCCACAGCAGTACCAGAACCCCTTTCTTGTCCTCGTATTTTTTTTTCCTTTGCTGTCCTTCTGAGAAGCACAGAAATAGGTATTTGTGATGCTTCCTGAAAGCTTATGCAGATCTTTGTATTTTGTTACAAAGGAGAAAAGGAAAAAAAACTACGGAAGGAGAAGAGTTTCTCTTTCACTAATAATCATACTAAATAAACCAGAAGGTGCAATTTGCTTCTTCCAGAACTTTCCCTGAAGAGGTACATGGGGAATTATAGTCCAATAATAATTGGAATATCACAGGCTATACAACTCTGTGCTATGAAATTTTTATCTCTATTAACAATTCAGCAGCTCTAACGGTCCTTCTTTTCCTCTCTGTGTAATAAAAAATTACAATGCATGTTATGGCACACAATGTAAAGGTGACACTATTGATGTAGAACCAGCAGTTCCCAGACTAGAAAGAACATATTTAATTGTCTCCCAAGGCCATTAAGATGCCAATTAATTGAAAGAGCTGGATGCAAAAGCTTAAACTCAGGAGCATAGTTACACTACAGGTAAAGATTCTGACTTCTTTGCACTGCAGTGGGCAATCAACAACTGTATTTAAAACTTTGTTTCTGTTTCTAATAAAAACTGGCTTGCTAAGCTCTTACTAATACTTCTGCCAAGTGCAGCCAAGAGCAAACATAAGGAAACATAAGGAAACTTGTGATTAACTGTCAGGACCAGATCTGATGTTTAAGACATGTGTGTGCCCTCAAAAAGTTGATCTATCAGACAAGTAGATCTTATGAACACAGTTGGGACTGTAATTTCCATCACATAATCACATCACATAGCAATGTATTCCCAGCAACCCCGTTTTTAAGCAAATCCATTGGTGTTTAGTTTAGTTTAGTTTAGTTTAGTTTAGTTTAGTTTAGTTTAGT
>NW_020769374.1:607403-680541 GCF_900518735.1 Pseudonaja textilis | reverse complement strand
GTTTAGTTTAGTTTAGTTTAGTTTAGTTTAGTTTAGTTTAGTTTAGTTTAGTTTAGTTTATTGTCATTGCACCTCATACAACAAAATCAAACACCATGTTCAGTGCACATCATGACCATGAAAATAAACATAAACACACATCCTTCACCCTCCACACACTGAACCGAAACCCCCTGACACTGCACCAACACTGCACTATACAGCAGAATTCAAAAGAGCTACTGCCCTGGGATAGAAGCTGTTTATCCTTGTTTTTATTATTCTGTACCCTCTGCCAGATGGTAATAGTTCAAAAAATGGGTTCCCAGGATGAGATGGATCTTTGAGAATGTTTTGAACTTTTCTTAAGGCAGGGGAGCTATAAAGCTCTTCCAAAGAGGGGAGAGGGCAACCCATGATCTTCTGGGCAATGACATTAACCCTCTGGAGTGCTTTCCTATCTGCCACTGTGCAATTGGCAAACCATACAGAGGTGCAGTAAGTTAAAATACTCTCTATGGTGCAGCGGGAGGAGGTCACTGAAGACCATCCTAACCCAAGCTATTCCGGGTTTGTACCTCCCAAACCTGACCTTAGTAAAATAAGTGACTATGTTCAACTTCCCTCCGTTTACCTTCTCTGCTCTTTTTTTCATCCTGCACACTGCTTTGCATGGCGTCAAACAACCCCCAAAGGGTGTGGCTCTGGAACTACTTGCCACACTGTGGTTCAGCTTCTTAATGCACCGTGGCTCTGAGGCAGGAAGCCCTGGAGCTGCAGTGCAGTATGAAACTGCAGTCAGCCCTAAAGCCTCATCTTCCCAGCCCAGTTAAGCTGCATGGGGGGAAACTCATAGATGTCATGAGAAGCCTAAGCTATATTAGGTAGTCCAGTAGTGTGGTACGAAGCTGCAGCCTGGCAACCCAGTGGAAAGCCGCAGCCAACCCAGGAAGCCCCAGCTGCTCCTATCTGTTGTGGCCGGCCGGCGGCTGGCCGACCTGGCAGCAGAGTCAGACAGCAAGGAGATTGGGGAGGAACCTGGGCCAGTCCTGGAGGCTGAGGAAGATACAGACAAGAGATCTGTGTCAGAGGCAGAGATAGGGCCAGGGTAGGCTGCCAGTCCTCAGCTGCCTTCAGGCTCGGACAGCAGTGCGGCGGGGGACCAGCTGGAACCGGTTCCCAGCCTGTGCATGCGCAGAGCTGACAAAAAGAAAGAACAATTATGAACTCAGGGTCAACATGGGAGTAAGGCCGCAGGTGGACGATGAATGGCCCCCCTCATAAGGATTAAAAGAGGAACAAAAGAGGAGGGGGCTTTTGCAGGAAACAATTTGTTCATTCTTTCCATGATTGCGAAGATCTGTCTGTGCATCCTAGAGACTCTGTGCTAGGCCCTTCCTTGTCAGCACTGTGTTTGGAAATATTTACTGGGCAGCTTTCCAAGATAGATAAGGTCCGAGTTCCTAATTATACCCTTGAAAGACTTTTTGCCAGGCTGAATGTGAATGTACGAAATTCACATTTGTTTAATAAAAGGTGTTTGGTCGGGACAAGAGTCTGCTTGGTGCTTTCTGGGGAAGCCCAGGACAGAACACTGTCTTTGCTGTAGAGGTGGTATTCAGCAGTTCTGGAGAACCGGTAGCGGAAATTTTGAGTCGTTTGGAGAACCAGCAAATGCCACCTCTGACTGGAGATTTTACAGGATCCTTCCCCTGCCACGCCCACCAAGCCACGCCCACAGAACCGGTAGCAAAAGCAATATGAATCCCACCCCTGCTTTGCTGCTTTGCACTCTGAGACCCCTACAGCCCTGCACTCCACTTACCCCCAGCTGACCTTCACCATTTTCTTGTTCCCATTGATGATGAGGTGGTAAAATCACTGCAAGGATTTCTTTTTTTTTTAACAATGGAATTTGGCCTAGATAAATTTGCTATGGTAGCAAAAAGCAGGGTAAAACAGCCAACAATAACTGAATCAAAAAAAACAACAACACCAAATAGCCAAACCATCAGGAGCCATGAAGAAAAACACTTATATGTATTTGGTGATTTTACAGTTGGAAAACATCAATCCTGGACAAGTTAAAAATGTGATTAACAAAGAAACATGACATATTTCCTAAAGACAAAATGGAATTGTGGAAATATTATCAAAGCCACCAGTACCTGAATCATGCCTGTGATACGATACACTGCTACAATTATTAACTGGACACAAGCTGAACTGGACAGTTTGGACTGGAAAAAACAAGAAAACTGATGACTATTCACTCTGTATTACATCCCCTTAGTGTTATTGATAGCCTATACCTGCCCTGCAGAAATGGAGACAGAGGTTGACTTCAGGTCAAACAGTCAAAGAAGAAAAACATGACTTGGCTAATTATATAAAAGACAGCCAGGAAGAAGCTGGACTCAAGAAAAAATTGGAACATGCTAAATGTACAGGAAACAGAAGAATGAATATTGAAATGCAGTAAAAAAAATAATACAGACAGAATGCTGGCAAAAAAAAAGCATTACATGATCAGTTTTTGCAAAATATCAAGGGAAAAGTAGGAAGAAATCTGGCAATGACATTCAACTAGAACATTAAAAAAAAAAAAAAAAAGGTTTAATTTTGTCTGTAGAAGAGCAAGCTATTCAAACCAATGCATTCAAGGCCAGAATTGAAAAACCATCGATGATTCAAAGTGCAGATTAACCAAAGAAGCAAAAGAAACAGTAGATCACATACTCAGCACATGCAAGATGGCAGTAACTGATTATAAACCATGACATGACACCGTCACCAAAATGATTCACTGGAACATTCCTAAAAATGGTCATGTCTAGTAAAGAAAAAATTGGCCGGAATGTATAATTGAAAAAATAATTGAGAATGTCTAGGTTAAAAGGTTGTGGGATTTCTTTTTTTTTTTTAAGCAAATTTTATTAATTTTACAAAACAATATACAGACAAACAAAACATAGAATATAATAACATAAGAGATCTTTTTCTAAAAAAACCAATACGACATCTTATTTAAAGACAAAGGTTGTGGGATTTCTGAATACTGACTCACAACACGTTAGATTGAACTGTGATTAAATTGATGTGATGATACTAGGGAATAGAATCAAAGGATTGGAGAAGATCACAAAGCAGTAATATCTGAAAATCAAAGTGGAAAGATTATGGCATAAACTGGCCATGGGTTTCATACCAAAGAATCCTGGGCAGCCCTTAGAAAATCTGTGTATTGACAAAATTTCCATCTATCAATTACACAAAACCACATTGCTTGGATCTGCACATATATTAAGCTGAAACATGGTGTGTATGAAGGGCCATACCACTTAAAAGAACCAGCAGCTGTGATTTCACATTGTTGTACAATAATATTATATCATTATAAAACAATAATAAAACATAGCCTGTACATGATATGGGAACAATTTTAAGAAGAAAAAAAAAACATGGTTAGAATATTCAGTGCTGCTCCTCTGCCGGTTTATGGTGATGTCTATTTTGGGGTCAATACTAAAGGTGAAAAAATAAATTTATTTTCAAAAACAATTTTCAACCGTCATCTTCTATTGAATATGTGTCTGATGCATATGAGATATTTAAGGAGAAAGAAAGGCTGTATTTTTTGGCATATTAAAGCAATCCAATGAACACAAACTAATTGAGCAATTGCTTCATTTATAGAATTTTGTGGGATGAAAAAAACAGTAAAACGATTTTTGATAAGACAAAAAAAAATGGATAGTGGACATGGTGGTACCGGGAGACAGCAGAATAGAAGAAAAAGGAGAGGGTAACAAAATACAAAGATCTGCAAATAGAAATAGAATGACTGTGACAAAAGAAAGCAAAGATAGTACTAACACTGATCGGTGCTTTGGGTGCAATCCGAAAACAATTGGAGCACCATTTGAACATCATCGGCATTGACAAATTCTCCCTCAGTCAATTGCAAAAGGCAGCTTTACTCAGAAAACTCACATCCTGCAATGATAACAACATTAAACATCAACATCTGCTAACCCAAGTCCTTGGAAGAACTCAATAAGTGGATACAAATGCCAAATCCAGTTTGAACATCTGGCTGATTGTGTGAAAAAAACCACAATAACAGTATAGATAATCTCATTGATCCTGGTGGTTGATATTGACCACTTTTAGACCACTGGTCTAAATACTATAATAGAATGGAATGCCTTCTCTCACTTCACTGAAAGCAAACTTAGATTTTGCATATGGGAACTCTAAAAAGAGAAAAGGCAAAGCAGGAAGTGAAAGTGAATGCTTGCATCAGTTGCTCTTGGAAACAAGTTTTAAATCAAGTACTGAATCTATCAAAAAAGTAGAACATAAAAAATAAGAAGGAATATATTTTAAAATATGTTCTGCTTCCCAAATGTTTGGTATCACTGAAATCTTTAAGTGTAATGTTGTTATTTTCTTTTTTGGGTGCCTAATTAATTCTGATTCATGTTTCACATATTATTTTAAAGCAATAGCAGAATATTCTAAACATTCTTTAAACATTCTGCATCAGGGAGTGTTTGTTTCACAAAAATATCAGCTTTTTCACACAACATTTTAAAAGTTATTTTCGACGGTTACTTATTTTATTGTAGAGTCATTTTAGATTGTTATGCCTTTATTTATTACCCTGTTCTCTTATATGCAGTTTATTTCTTTAAACAAAACCAAAATAAGTTAATATAAACTCTTTCTCATTATGTAATTTTAGAATGTGAACATTTCTAATTATCTAGTATAATTCTGCCAAATAAATAATCAATTATGTGCATACTGAAATGCTGTAATTATAGGTAGTGTAATTAGACTGCAATCTTCATCTTAATTTCCCCCAAAGTAAGTTGTTATAGAAGGACTAGATAATCATGGGCCACACATGGCTTGTCTGAGGATTTTAAATTTAGTGGGGCTTATCCAGTGGTGGGATTCAAATATTTTAATACTGGTTCTGTGGGCATGGCTTGGTGGGCATGGCAGGGAAAGTATACTGTAAAATCTCCATTCCCAACCCACTCCAGCGGAAGCTTACTGCAAAATATTTTACGAGAAGAATCCTCCACTCTTCTATTCGTAGCAGAATACCTTATGATACCAGACGTGAAATTTTAGACCTAGACAACCTAGAACTACACCGCCTTTGGTTTAATCTAAGTATAGTATATAAAATTATATATTGCAATGTCCTACCTATCAATGAACACTTCAGCTTCAACCAAAACAATACAAGAGCACAAAATAGATACAAACTAAAGATAAACTGCACCAAACTTGATTGCAGGAAATACGACTTCAGCAACAGAGAGGTCAATGTCTGGAATACTCTACCTGACTCTGTAGTTTCTTCCCCAAACCCCCAAAACTTCAACTTTAGACTGTCTACTATTGACCTCACCCCTTTCCTAAGAGGTCTGTAGGGGGTGTGCATAAGCGCACCAAAACGTGCCTACCGTCCCTGTCCTATTGTTTCTTTTTTTTCTTATTCGTATCCATTTCATGTATTTATAATCATGTTTATACTTATACCTGTTATCTAAAAATTGTTTGACAAAATAAATGAATAAATAAAATAAATAAAAATTCCATTCCCTCTCCACACCACTTAGCTGCTTTCCAGCTCCGTTCTCCTCTGCAGGGCAACAAAAGAAGACCCAGCCGATCAGCTGGGACTCGGGAGGCAGAGGATAGATGGGGGCAGGGCCAGTCAGAGGTAGTATTTGCCAGTTCTCCAAACTACTCAAAATTTCTACTACCAGTTCTCCAGAACTAGTCAGAACCTGCTGAATACCACCTCTGGGCTTATCCTAGATAACCAAGTTGCCTCACAGTCAGGAAGCTGTGAGTTTGATCCTAGATAGCAGTGGATATTTGTCTCTTTGCGTGCAATAGTCTGCTGCAAGCTCTACATTTGGAAGGGCATCCAGCCAGTAAACACTCGAGCACCATTCAGTTGCCTCAACTCTACCCCAATGCAAAGTTTTGCAAGTTCATTAAAAGAAAAGAAAAATCTGGATAACAAAGGTGCCCCATTTTGTTTATGCCATTTGAACAGAACCGCAGAAATGATTCCTTTTCATTTATCTTCCACCTCATTCTTATATCCCTTTTCATTTCACAAGTTGAAGAGCAAGGGGTATTTCAAATCATTACCCACTCCATTTCCTAAGTACACCTGACAGCTTAAACACTCAAGGGGCAACCTGCAATATAACCAAGGGAGAAAAACATATATCTGATTTTGAGCAAACTATTGAATTCATTCCTCCTGCTGTTGTTTGATTGATGTTGGATATTCATTTCAGCTCTGTAGTTTAGCCTGGCAGGTTTTGTTACCTATTAAAACCCAAATGCAGTAACCATCATATTAGTAAGCCCAGCTGTAAAAGTTGAATGACGGAGGAGTCCAAGGGTTCCTTAGAAATAACATGTTAATGATTACTTGGGAAAGGAATCTGGGATTTCACCAGCTTGGCATGCAGAAGGGAATGGACCAAATTAGACATGAAGTTAAGTGGAGGGATGCAGTTAATATTCTTTTTAAAAAATATAATATAGGCGATCTGGATGTCCCTAGACATATGGAGAGGGAGAGCGGAGTCCTTACACATCTGCCAAATAGTTCAACAAAAATTTAAATCTGTTCCCAAGCAGCTGTCGGTATTTAAAGGGATGACTCTATTGAAACTAGGTTGAAATGTAGCCTGTATTATATAATTAAATGATTTCTCATGTGTGCTATCAATCCTTCAGCTTGCTTCAGTCCCAGATTTCTTGAAAGTTCATGAGAGTGTTGAATGTTGATTGAAGGAATAATATAGTTCAAGAGAGACTGGGTGCCAAGAACCCATTTCATAGATGGACATCTTCTTGAAGTATGGGATGTCTCATCTATGCAGATAGATCATCTAAGGAGTGCAATCTAGATATCCTCCTTACCCCAGCACCAAGAGACCCTCTTAACTGTGTGTTGAAGATATTCCCCACCACACAGTCTTCAGATCCTGTCAATCTGCTGCTCAGGCAAGCTGAAACTGGATCAAAGTGATCTAACATGAAAGGGATTTTTTTAAAAAAATCAGAAAACACAGCACAATCTCCTATACAAACATTCTGATTTGCACAGAAGTGCCAAAGAAAGATCAAAACTGTCATGCTGAGCCAGTGTAGGACTGTCCCCTCCTGAGGTGGTATTCAGCAGGTTCTGACCAGTTCTGGAAAACCGGTAGAAGAAATTTTGACTAGTTCGGAGAGCCGGTGGTAATCTTCCCCCGGAGAGGGGTGGGAATAGAGATTTTACAGTATCCTTTCCCTGTCACACCTACCAAGCCACACCCACCAAACCATGCCATGCCCACAGAACCAGCAGTAAAAAAAAATAACAATCCCATCACTGATCTTCTCCCATTCAGCCATGGATTTTCTGGGACCATTTCTGCTTTGGCTTCCAGAGAGATCAGAAGCTCCGTGGCAAGCAAAGTTTGCTTTGTTTCTTTTAGGCTTAGGTAGGAAGAGCAATATTCAAGAAAATATTCCAAAAGTTTGTTGTTCCTACAGCAGTACCCTCCTGTTAGCCTTTCAAGGTAGTCCAACAAGAAGCACAAGCAGGAGCATCGGAACTATCTATATTGTAGGGTTATGTTAAATAGAATCTTGCAAGTGAAGTATTTCTCCCCTTCTCTCTTTCCATTCTCCAGAAAACTAGGGTGTGTCTTTTCTGAATTGTTACCTAGGCTACAGATATTCCTCCTGTCTCCCAAGGTCATTCCCACATACGATCATGACTCCAGTTCTTGGTTTTTCTTTCTGTTGTATCAGAGGTTGAGCTTTCTTGAACAGGAGAAGACTTTTGGGAGATCCTTCATCCTCTCTAATTCTTCCTGCACTAATTCTTCATGCTTTCCGTCATAGCAACTTCTAATACAGGAGTCTTCAAATTTGACAGCTTTAAGACTTGTGGACTTCAACTCCCAGAGTTCCTCCTCCAGTCATGTTAGCTCAGGAATTCTGGGAGTTGAAGTCCACAAGTCTTAAACTTGCCAAGTTTGAAGACCCTTGCTCTAATACCTAGCACTCCATTGTCAGCTGAGGACAGCAATTTAGCTGGTCTTGTTTTCGAGGCAGCAAGCTATGTGGGAGCAGCTTTTCAAAACAGTGTGATTTCCTTAAGTTGTCAGAGGGTGCAGAGGAAAACCAAGGAATAATGATGTCCATGGAAGTTCAAATTGTTCAGAAAGAAAAGCATATGTCGAATTAATTATCTAACAAACAAACATTTTGTACTTCCAGTCTTGCTGTTTTCCTCAGCTCTCTGAAGTTCCTTCATCATGTTTCTTTTGTTCTGGAAGGATGGAACCCTGGATCACAGGGTCACATAAGAATAAGGCATTAAGTCCAATATATAGATATGAGTTTCTTTTCCAATTTTTATGAGAAGGATTTTCTAGTTGCTCATATCTCATACATGATAGTCTAAAAATCAAACGATGTTTCTCTCTGCCAAAGCTGTTAGGACAAACATAGTTGCCAAAGCATGCATTAAGCTGAGTATTAAAAACAGACTCAAACTGGTTCCCTTCCAATTCCCTAGGGTATAAGGCAGAGAGAAGGAGAGAAACACAAGTAAGATTCTATTACTGTAGACCAGAGGTGGGGAACTATGACCCTTTTATGGCTCGGGAATTCTGCGAGTTGAAATCCACAAGTCATAGACAGGTCATAATTCCCCACTCTGATGTAAACAATATGAAAGTTTTAATCTTCCTATGGAAGTTTCTATGGAGTCTGTTTCCTGATAGACTCTACCACACGGGACTGACAGTCCTGCATAGAGGAAATTATTCATCTATATACTCCTTTCTCCTTAGAGTCTCAAAAACATATAAAACTAATGTTTTATTCTAGGTTGGTGTATGGACATGGAGCAAAACAGCACTTTAATTTCCAAAAAGAGATTCTTCCAGATCAACTTTTAACTGCATACTTGCTTATTTAATTGAATTTTATAGAGTACCTAGATAGTGATAATTCATTCTCCAATCTTCTTCAGTTTTAACAGCACAGAAAATGGTTAAGAAACAAAAATTAGATGTGTTGCACAATGTTTTTATGTTTAGTTGTGCTAAGTTAAGTCTCTCACCTGAAAAATACATGTAGAATTAAGAACAGGTAGCAGGCCATTCCGAATTGTTATGGCTTTCCATTGTGACTTTGTACTGATTTCTTGATTATTCAGATCTATTTAAGCTACCCAAAACTATATCAGAGTAAACAATTCCTTTTTTCAAACTAAAGAAAAATTACACTGTGGGCTTTGTGTGTGCTGTTTAATGTTCCTTGCAAACTGCCTGTGAATTTGTTTACAATAAAAGAAAACATTGGAAATATTTTTAAAATTTATAAATGCAAAGATAACTTTATGTGCAGCCTACAGGGGAAGGGTTGAAGTTGCTTCAGCAATGGGAAATGAGATTATGCATTCTATATGTTCCAGTCCATTTATTTTCTCATTAAAAGTGTCTAAAACCTTATATCAGAATCATAGAACGTTAGAATTGGAAATGATTGGAAATTGGAAAATAGAGTCAGTTTGTTGCAGTGGTTTAAAGCATCAGGCTAGAAATGGGGAGACTATGAGTTCTGGTCATGTCTTGGTCATAAAGTCTGCTGGATGACCTTTGCCAGTTGTTCTTTCTCAGCCTTCTGAAAAACCTTGTTGAGAAAATTGCAGGGACTCATTCAGGCAGTCATGAGGAGTCCAAAACTGACCTGAAGCATTTCAGAATCCTAGAATTTTAAAATTGAAAATGATCAATTGGAAAATTGCTCAATATATGTTTTTGTTCTTAATGGATTTTTAATAGAAATGTGCCCAAATCACGGAACATTCCAATCTTATCATGACTTGTTTTAAGTGTCCTGAAAGTGATCCAACTGAAGAATAGGTAGGAGCATTAGGTAGGGGCATTTCTGGGTTCCTTGGGTCAGAATGTCCCATAATTCTTGTAAGTCCTAAGAGACAAGTTCCATCACATTTAATTGGAAACAGAATAAATGGTAACTATGATATATCCAAGGTAGAATTTAGTATCATGACAAGAATTATTCCCAAACTATTGTATTTGTAGTCATTCTCTGTCCGTGCTAGTAACTCTAATTTGCTTGAGTGCCAAAATACTTTTAAAAACAAAATTCAATTTAATATCTCATTCAAACGATTTTATTTCAATCAACAATCAGGAAATTACATCCAAATTCCTTTAAAAAGGAAAAAGAACAGCATTCAGATATGAACCACAGTGGCACAGCCACAGTATTGGAGTGCAGTACCGCAGACTACTTCTGCTGACTGCCAGCCACCCGCAATTTGACAGTTCAAATCTCACTAGGTTGACTCAACCTTCCATCCTTCCGAGGCCAGTAAAATGAGGACCCAAATTGTTAATCTGTAAACCACTTAGAGAGGGCTGTAAAGCATTGTAAAGTGGTATATAAGTCTAAGTGCTATTGCTATCATCCATAATGAGGACTGGAGTAGACAAGAGGGTCAAATGTTGACATGGATGTTGCAACATCTTCTTACAAATGACACAAATTGGGTACATCTAACCTAGTATCATGATGTCACTGAAGCAAGTTGACAATTGTATTAACATCATTATTCCCAGGTTGCCATTTTGACATCACAGTTTGTAGCTGATGACTGTGAAAGCACCTTACTCAGGTTATTTTACAGTGACATTGCTCTGAGTATAAAAATGAATGGGGGCTTCATCTATGTCACCTCAAATCCTTGGAATAAAGGCAGCACAATATAAGAATTAGCAATTAATTAGCTCAGCCCTAAAATATGAAAAGTAACACTAAAGAATTTATGTCTGAGTTGCAGACATAAATGATGGATTTTAACATAACATTTCAAGACAGCTTAAACTGTAAGTAGCACCCCTTGCCCTAGAAAGTAGTTGCCATAGAATCATTTGTTCCTATTTGTTTTTTCATAACTCAATTTCTTTTTTAGCTCTCTCCATGGCTTGGCAAAGACTTTACATGAAGGACATGTTATGTCGAGGGATGAGTTATATTTATTACTGAAAGATGCAGTTCCGGGTCCAGAGCACACAAATATTGTCTTGTTTCTTCAAGATACAGTAAGTATGGCTCTGCTTATGTATGTTAGATGAGCTTTAATAGAATAGAACAACGTGGTATCTCTCTAATAATCTCTACCATCTTTCTATTTTTCAGCTTAGTGTGGAATACTTCACACGATACAACAACTTCTTCGGAAATGAGTCACTATTTCACAATGTTCAGGCAAGCAGAACTATTCCATCTGGCATTTCCCAGCAGTTTTAAGAAATAGGCATGCTTAAAAGAAATGGCAGAAGGCTCTTTTTAATTCCAGAAACAGGTTCAAAGCTCTTTCAAACTTGATAAGGATAAATTTCTGTAATTTCCATTATAGTGTATGGAAGAACATTTGAAGTTATTCAGAATTTACAGTTCATTCTGCCTGTTAGTCTCAGGAATGGAAATTAGGGGTCAACCCATTCTCAGTTCCCTGGTGATTTTTCTCAAAGTCCAATTATGAATACAAATCAAAGTATAACCCTACAATGCTTGCAGAAGCTGTTTTCTGAAGATGGTTCTTTCAAATGTAAGAAGTTCCTTTTCCTCATAAATTTATCCCTCCAAGTTCGTTTTATACTTATATATTAAAATTTCAGAAAACATTTTCCGTTTTGATTCTTTAAAAAGGAAGCCTCCATTTGAGTGCTCTTGATTAACATTAATTACTGATGAATCTTAATCTTTCCTATTATAACATGGCCAGATAACGTTTCTAAGAATATAAATATTGAAGTTATCTTTTAAAATCCCCTTTTTGTTTGCTGTACCCGCAAAATTTGTGAATGCTTGGTACCAAAAACATGCAGTTACATATATTGTGATATGGATACTCATGGAAGTTAGGAATGCCTTGTCTGATTAAGTAGATGTCTATTAAGCCCATTCTAACCACAACTCATAAAGGAACATGAGGAACATACGCTTCTGTTGTTTGGGGATGAGTGCATATAGGTGTTCCTTTTGTACATAAGTGAATTTTAACATTTCCCATTTGAATATGCCTTGCTTTCTCCGGCCTTTCAGCAGAAAGCCAGAACCAGTTAACAGACAGGGTGCACACTTCCATGCAACCTGGAGTTGAGATTTTGGAGGTGTTTGCATCAGCCTGTCTGCATGCACATACAACTTCTGTTTATCCTTCAACTTCTTCACAGAGTAGGTATATGGCAACAGCTGTGGCAGTTGTGGACAACTCTAAATCCTCCTGAAAAAAAGGCTCACTGTTATTGTACTTACGTACAATCATATCTTTGTACCCAGCTGCTTCGAAACTTATTGAATTTGGCATTCAATGCATTTTGAAGCAAAAATCTTGATCCGACACTCATCTCCCAGTAGTCAATGCACAAGGAAGAGCTTGCTGACTTAGGCTGCCTCATGACTCACCATTTCTTCTGGATGAAATAGCAGATCACATGGCATTCTCATCAGTTTTAGAATTATGGACAACTATTGAAATACTACTGTATTCTCAAAACACTGCCCCTAAAGACGAGTTGTGGCAATCATTATCAACTTCTGTCGGCTGTAGAAATTTAGGCTTTTCTGTTTTTTCATCTGATATATCAATATGAGCTTTTCCTACTCACTTTATGAAAGGAGAGGACAAAGTCTCTATGGACACATTACTTATTTGTTCGCTATTTTTACCTGGAAGCAATAATTATGATAAGGAGTAGATATTGCTAGCTTTTCTCTTGCCCATGTCCAGTTGCATGGTGACCACTGCTCTTGCCTACTCAGTACTTGGGGGTTTATAGATGGCAAACAAATGGATGAAATAAGCCATTAAAAATAAGTGACAATAAGTGATACATAATTGAAGCATATATCTGTCTGTATAGGTCAGTTGTTGCATTTTGCCAATGCCAAAGGTGTAATGTCCTGATTCTGTGTCTTATATAGTAATTAATTCTGTTCAGGAGAAAAAATATATTTGGGTAAGATTTTTAATCCATTCAGTTACATAATTTTCCCTGAAGTTGAATAAAGAGATTTGTACAAAAATATGTTACAGTTTAAGAATCAGATAGTAAATAGATGAAATTTTTTAAAAATATATAAATCAAATATTTGAGAACAGTAGAAATACTAATTATCAATTGGTTTATCATGAGGATGCTTCAATAGCTGTTGCTAAGAGGGAACAGATGGTTTTTCAATTTACTTTTGGCAAATGAGGGTTATGACTGTGTGTTCTAGAAAATGTATCTCAAGTTATTTAATTGGTTTTCCTTTGTCTAGAAATGAGAGTCACTAATGTAGCACTGGATGTATAAGCTGGCCCAAGAATTGATAAATGTTCTTATTGGCATCTAAACATTTGCTTGCTAAATTTGATGAAACCCATATGATCATTATGACATAGATAGGCAGGCTGATTCATGTTTTCTCTGCTGAATTTTAACAAGAGATATAACACAGTTCTGGTTTTCCAAATGGTGGGGGCAAAAAACCTGGAGTGGCTTGTCAGAGCTGGAAAAAAACCCATACAGTAAAGCAACCAGAGAAAGTTAACATTAAAGTCCAGCAGGGGGTTAGAATAAATCAGCATTCAACCAGTCAGTTCACCTTTAAAAAATAAGAATCAAATTAAAAGAGAAAAAAACTTTGAAAAGTGCAATTAAAAGCCAAGGTTTGTTTAAAAATAATAATAGCTGCGAGGAAAGATGGAGACTCTCTGATTGCCCCATCAGGAATTACAACCTCAAGGATTCCTCTTCTCAGGAGTGTCAAAGTTGTCCTAGAGTTGTCATGGGTCATTCCTAGATGCTCTCATTTGACCCAGGGAGCTGGCTGCCACTTTGGCAGCAAAACCAGCTGTTCATTGGCTGGGGAAGCAAATCCGTCCCACCACTCAGCATGCCATCTTGGAGGGAACATTTCCGCTGATTTAAAGAAAATAAACTCTCATTTTTCCATAATGAAATTAATCCAGATTTTGACTTGCACACAACTGATTTCATATTGGGAAGAAGCAGTCCAGCAGAGATACTTTTTTGAGGCCAATGTTTGGCAAAATCATAAGTAAAAATGAACATTTTCTAATACTTCTTTGTACTCTAGCCAACGTTGATAAGTTTCATTTATTCCTGCTATAGTGTTTTACATGCTGTATATTCTTTTCACCTTAAGCAGTATATATGTGAAAATGATATATGTTAATAACTGATTGTTCATAACTATGTACTTTCAAAGAGAGTTGGCTATGACAGGGTAAACTCATGTTTTGCAAAAAGTTCTGCAAAGGACAGATGGAAATATTCACAGATTATGGTAAAAAACCTCAATATGGCAACTACAATACTATAGTTAAAATTCTGCCCGTGTTTGATGTGCATTGCCATCTTGACTTTTTTCACCACAACCTAGAAATAGCTCTGGGAACAAAAAGTACTGTATAATATTTTTATTTTTTTTTCCTTTATTTATCCTGCCTATACTATTTTTGTAAGGTGGCAAACATATTTAATGCTCCTTCCTTCTCTTATTTTCCCCACAATAATAATCCTGTGAGGAGAGTTGGACTCTGAGAGTGACTGACCCCAAGTCACCAATCTGGCTTTCATGCTTCTTGGCTAACATTTTCCTTCCTGTCTCCTTAAAAAGAGTAGCGATAGCAATGGCTCTTAGACTTATATATTACTTCATTGTACTTTACCACCCTCTCTGTTTTACAGTGTCAGAATATTGCCCCCCCAAATTTGGGTCATTTTACTGACCTCAGAAGGATGGAAGGCTGAGTCAACCTTGAGCCGATCAGGTTCTAACATTTTATTTAAGGGATGTGTGAAAAAATACTACCATTCACACATGTCAGTGTTACAATTTGGTCATCAAGTATGAGTATGGCCATGAATTTACTGGCAGGGCATTAGCAGCTCTCAAAAGATCCCATCTGTTACTATATTACATGCCAGTGTTTTTTACTTCTTGGTAGGTTGGTTGCAAAACAACCAGTTTAATACCTATTTCCAAAACATGTAGGACAATATCAATATTGAACTTTTTCCTTGTTTTTTTTCCACAAGGTGATTTTCATTACTGGGTTGTTTGTGTAATGGAATTGCTTGTCAGATTCTTATTGAAGATAATATAATTTATTTTGCATAATGGAAACTGTAATCAAAGCTGATCAAAGTATAAAAAGCAATCACTTTCTTAAGGTCTTTAATTATCTACCTCATAATTAACTGCTATTTGTATTTACTGCAGGAGCTTCTTGAGACTTCATCATCTTCATTGGTTTTGCCAACAGTTGACTGTCATGCTGTCAGTCATTTTTCAGACCACCTCCAGAAGATAATGAACTGGAACTTGGTAAATGTAGACAGCCCTGACATACCAAAGCTAAGAGTGAATATCTCCAAACCCAATTTATTTGAGATAAACCTACCACCAATCAGAAGGTATGATCTCTCATAAGGACTAGACATCTTGCATGCTTCCATAATGCAGCTGAGAAGTTTCTTAAATAGTGGGTCTTAGGTAAGATTAATGTAAATTGAAAATGAGTTATGAGTTATAACCACTAATGTATTTTCCCTAGATACAGGAAGACCCAAAAGCCAAAGATTCTTCTATATTATTTTGGGATGCACACAAGTCCTTCCAAATTTTAAAATAATACATAGATGGAATAATGGGAGCAGACTTGTAAAATATCAGAAGAGAGTATTTCACTTCCCAATAGTGAGGAATACAATCATAGTGAAAGTAGATTTCCTTGATACAGAAAGTCCGTCACTTAGTGATGGTTCAAAGACACTTATGACCATTTTTCACACTTATGACCATTGTAAGAGTCCCATGGTCATGTGTCTTACATTCAGATGCTTGACACCTGACTCACATTTATGATGGTTCTAGTGTTCTGTGGTCATGTGAACACCTTTTGCAACCTTTTGACAAGCAAACATCAATTGGGAAACCAGATTCACTTAACAACTATGTTACTAGTTGCTGCAGTGATTCACTTAACAAATGTAGCAAGAACAGTCGTAAAATGGGGCAAAACTCATTTAACAAATTTCTCACTTAGCAACATAAATTTGGGGCTCAATTATAGTTGTAAATTGAGGACTACTTGTACAATAAATGAAATTCAAACATATCTGAAAAGAACCGACTTGAAAAAACAGCTCCAGATTTTATGCTTACGCTAAAAAAACCCTGCAACGTAGGATCCATTGGACACATTGAATGGATCTATTTATCTCAAATAGAAATTTCTCTCTCATTTGGTTTCTTTTTTTTGCCATGATCTCTCATTTTGGGCTGTTCTATAAGCATTGACAGCAATCTTATTGGGTAAAAATCATTCTACTGAAGCCTAGGTTATTAAGACTGGCAAAAACCCGATTATCTGTCTTACTCAATAAAAACTCTTCTGCTGTCAGTTTATTTTTAACCAGTTTCCCTTTTCTTTCTGAAAGAGCAAATTACTGCCCAAACATTTGATCCCTTAGGGAGGAAATAATCGTAAATAAAAAAACGCAAACTAGGCATGGCATGTTTACCTGGGTGCATTTCTATCATATTGTTGTTGTTGCCATTATCGTAGTCATCATCATCATCATCATATTTTGAAATATTGTCCATCAGGTGAAGGGTTAATTTACCCTTATCTTTGTGCTATTATGCTGTGCTGATTATTCTCCATTTTGCAGACTCAGTGCAAGTCACTGGAATATATAAGCCACCATATGACATTTTAAATGATACTAAAGTTGTTTTAATATTGCATAAAGCAGGCCTAGCTTCTGAGACATATTAAAAATTGTGCTTAGTTTATATATTCATAACTGTCAGCACTTTCTGCCCCAAATAATGTTCCTTTAAATGGATTCCCTATTTATTTCAGGATTATTTCATTTGTCAAAACATTCACTGATAATGATAAATACAACATGATATCTTTGCTACAATATTTCAATATTAAACCATATGTTTTATATTTCCTCTTGAAAGCATGTTAAATAATTTTTAAGTGAAATGCTTTTTTAATGCAAAATGTTTACCTATTAGTTACTTTTGAAATATTTTAGTTTTCCTTTCAATGTTTTCATGCAGAAATGATGAACTTCCCATTCAAAATAAGCTCATGGAAAATGGTAAGTGATTAAATAAACTTGCCTACAAAATGGGGAAGAACTTTGGCAAGGGATCAGTAAATAGAAAAGGAAAAATGTCTATTGTGCAGGATAAGGATATTTTTGTTTTTTTTATTTTAATTTACATATTTGTAAATTAATTTATGTATAGATGTATTTAATTTACATATTTACACATACCTGCTTAACCGCTCTTTGGAAGACTCAAGAAAACTAATAAAATGTAAGAACAATAGCAGAATATAAAAGAATAAAACTACAAATCAAAATCAACAATGTATACTCCAAAGGGGTCCATTATGTGACTTCAGCTTGCATATAAATTAATATCCCTTCTTTTGGTTCAAGTTACATTGCTTTATTTGAGAGTTTTGCCCAATCTTTTGGTAAATCAACAAATTTATCAAAGTTGATAGCCCTTCTTTCCAAGAAAAAATGTGAAGAATAGCAGCTTGACTCAAATGGGCAACATTATAGTAACTGCAGGTGGTTTGAAGTTATAGTGGCATTGAAAGAAGAGACTTACAATTTGTCCTTGCATTTACAACCACTGCAATATCTCCACAGTCACAGGATCAAACTGCTGCAGGTTGGTAGCCAGCATGTATTTATGAAACTCGCGGCATCCCAAGGTCATGTGATTTCCATTTTGAAGCCTTCTCAGCTGGCTTCCCACAAGCAAAATAAACAGGAAAAGCCAGTTTTGCTTTAACAATTGAATGATCTCCGTAACTGCAGTGATTTGCTTAACAACCATTGCAAAAACAGGTTGCAAAATAGGGCATGTAGCAACTGCTTTGCTTAGCAGCACAAATTTCATTGAGGGTCACATCAGGGTTGTGTTTGACCTCGGGGGAATGGGATAGATGTGGCTAGCTTGGCATCACTTGTGTTGGGGTACCTGTGGTGGCCCATGCGTGATACCAGTGAAAAAGAGGGCACTAGTGTGCCCTCCCGAATTCCATTTTCGCAGGCAGAGGCACCACAAGCCAGTCCTTCACTGTTTCCAGGGCAGTCAGGCAGGCTAGACCTAAGCAACCCATGGACCAGATCAGCCCCTGGGCCTTGAGTTTGACACCCCTGCCCTAGGATCTCTCAGGATAACTATAGTAGATTAGTTATGGGTTTAATTTGGCAATATTCTGTCGATTAGACAGATACAGATATAAGCAAATAAAGTGTTGGACTTGATTGGATCTCACTGTCTCATATGTGGGCCTGAGCCTGACCTTGACTAAGTCTGATCACTCCTCAGTGATTTGAAATTATGATAGACCTTCCTGAAGTTCCAATGGACAGCACTGCCACCACTTCATGGACAAGTGACTGGATTTCTGCTGCTCAGTGACTTGCATTGATGGCTGTTTACAGCCATCAATCCATTGGGTGACTTAATTATTGCAGTGTTTGTTTAATAACGAAGATGATTGCTTTATGACTATCACATAAAAAGTTGTAAAATTGGGTTGGTCATGGGGATAATCAGAGTAATGACCATCATGACTTATGGCCATGATGGGTGGGCTCTATTACAGCCATAACTTGAGGACTACCTATACTTTCCAATAATTTTCTTTGAAGCTCTTTGATAGCCCTGTTGGAATTATCCTGAATCATTTCCACAATGCTTAATCTTTGGAAAGATTTCTTGCATCTGATGATATGCCAAAAGTTTTAGGGCAAGGCAATGTTTCTCCCCTGTATTGTGAAATTTGCATTTAACTATGTAAAAATGAACTTTTAGAGATTAATAACAGGGGTACATATTTAACTATATTCCAAAATATGAATTTAATAGCATTAATAAACTACTATGACATTGTTCTGTTTTACAGATGAAATAATTGGAAGGTTTATCAGATCTCTGCAGCAACAAGGAATTCCAATTTTAGCCATTTATACAGCAAAGCAATCATCACAGGTCAGTACTTCCCAAAAAACTGAAATATAAAATGGCATGCTGCAATTTAATTCCTTTGCCCATTAGTGATGTACATAATGATACATTGATATCCAGTCATGCTTGTGCCAGAATAATTGCAATTAATCCCGGTGATTCCTGTGGAAGGAGAATTTTAAAAACCAAGATGGTAGTCATGATGTGTGATCAACCCCCCCCCCCCCCAGTTATACATTGTCAATCATGTGACAAATGTAAAAAGGGGACAGAGACCTCAAATCCTGAAGAAGGCTCTGATTAATTTAAATGAAGACTGTTTGACACAAGGAAGTCACTATATATCACTAATGGGGGCATGGTTTAGTGAATTACGTTTTGCTGTAATGTACTTGTTTTTCACATTCCACAAGAGAACTGTGATTAAAATAGTATTGATTTAAAACAAAGGTTTAAAGCTTCAGGATTTTAGTGCTTAAAAATATTGCTCCTATTGTTAACAACCCGAAACTTGATGAACTCTATAAATGTGCCAGATTTCAAATCAACCTGATTAAAATGGCAACAGGTAGAATATCCTGATTAGAGCATATAATCTACTTCTGTCCAATAAAAGCTATTAAAGTGTTTTATTAGGGGTTGCTGTTGATGAAATCCTAAATTGTGCTTCTGAAGTTATTATTTCTCCCTCATTAAAGCTTGGAGAAGTTTCATTCTAGGAGTAAAATATTGTTCTCTGAAAGTACTATCTAGAGGCCTTTATGTGTAATATCTTCTATTACGGTTTAGGGATATGTCCTAATGAATATTATGTTAATGATAGCATAAATGAATGTGATGTTTGTGATAAAATGTGCAGATGTGCCTCTTCTTTTTAGTTCGCCACCATTTTATAGTGAAGAGCTGAACAATATTGGCAATGAATCAAAAGGAGTCAACGCAGGGGCTGGGCACAGAGGGGGGTGAGGCGGAGACAAGTGATGAAATACTCATTGTGAAATTGTGATACAAACGTATATCATTTATATGTTTACATGCTACTTACACAAATAGAAAAAGACAGTGATTTCATTGCAATGCGATCATGCCCATTTTGGCATCAACATATGTAGGAAGAGATGCCCAAGGGGGTGATGGTTGCCTTGTGGACCACAAAACCCCAAGAGAGTGACGTTAGTGGATGATGAGGATGAGGATGAGGATGAAGATGATGATGATCACGATGATGCCTAAAAATAACATGTGCAGACAAAGCTTTGGGTACCAGCACAAGTCTGCTCTTTCAAACATAGGAATACCATCTATTCTATCTCTTTAATTGATAATTAATGTTGGGATGAAAGGATTGGTTTTGAGCTCAATGGTCAAACTTGTGGCCCAGAGTTTACGTTTTTCCTTTCTGTCAATTTCCTTTCTGTTAGTTATTCCCCAGTTGTAGAGATTAAAAAAACAAAACAAATGATAGAAAGAAAAGATTAAAAGCATTTCTTCATGCGTGTGTGTTTGTGTGTGTGTGTGTGTTTGTGATCTCAAGTCAATTTTTGACTCCTGGAACTTGCCTGCAGTTTTCTAGAAAAGATTGTTCAGAAGGCTGCCTTCTTCCTAGGACCGAGAAAGAGTGCTAGTCCCAGGTCACCCTACTGGCTTTGTTCCTAAGGCGAGACTAGACCTTCCGGTCTCCCAGTTTCTAGCTTAACTACTATACCAAATGAGCTCTCTTCATTTATGGGTCAGTTGCACAAATGAATGCTTATTATTTAATATAGAAAGTTCATTTTGATTCCTGTTGTGGAGTTATACCTTAGATATACCATATAGGGGCCTGAAAAATCTACGAGGGCTATCCACAAAATAGATTACATTTTGCGATAGAAAAAAAACAAAGTGTAGGAAAAAATTTTTATTATATACACTTGAAAGTGACACTTAAATACTACTTTTCAACATATTCACCGAACAAATTGAGGCACTTATCATAGCGGTGAACAAACTTTGTAATTCCATTGTCATAAAATTCAGCCGCCTGAGATTTGAGCCAGTCAGTCATGCCCTCCCGCAGTTCCGTGTCGTTGTCAAAGCGCTGTGTTCCAAGCCAGGTCTTCATCCTCAGAAATAAGTGGTAGTCGGTTGGTGCAAGATTGGGGCTGTAGGGCGGATGAGGAAAAATCTCCCACTTTAAAGCATTCAGGACTTCTCGAGTGCCATAGTTTGGCCATTTTTAAACTTAATGCACCATTGGCGCACTCCACCTTCAGTGATGATGTTGTCCCCATACACTTCACACAGTTGCCGAAAAATTTCAAGCAGTTTATGGTTTTTTGCCAACGAAAACCTTATCACTGATCGCACGTCACAACTTGCGGGATTTTCAATTGCAGCACACATTTCAAACGTTTGCTATGAAATAACGGGCAATGATACGAACCCCCAATGGCACGAATAGATGAAGACTGAGCGGTGGACGCACAGACCAAAGATGGCCACGATAGCTCCGCCCCTTCTTGCTACAGATGAAAACGTAACCTATTTTGTGGATAGCCCTCGTGGATGAGCGTTAGATGTCGGATACAGATAAACAACTATATTTCTTTGATGCCATTTATTCTTATTGATTAGTTTGAATCATATAATTTAAATGGAAGTGGCATTTTATTAAACAGCCATATAGCTATGTAGCAGTATCTCTGACACTCTTACATACCGGCTACATTTATTGGAAGCTCATCAAATTGTAAAGAAAGGAAAAGAAACTATCTTATGCTTCAGTCTTGTAGAAATTGAAGCAGGTACCACGTTGCCTTTACTCACAGGGTCAACAAGACTGTGATGTTTCTCATTTCCTATCACACCAACCTCTCTTTTAGGATTTTCTCAGGGGTGGGTTTCTACCGGTTCTGTCCACCTCTGCAGAACCGGTAGCTCTGAAGAGCAGCAGACACAGAACCCAGTTCTATGTCTGCTGATGTTTTTGCCCACCCGCCCACCTGGGGTCTTACCCGATCTTTATTTCCTGATTTTTCAACTTCAGCTGCCAAATGAGGCACAGCTGCAATTAGAAAAGCAAGAAAAGAGGGCTGTTTTAAAGGCTGCGTCTCTGCACACAGCATGCTGATGATGATTTACAGGCACATGGCTCACAGCGTGCAAGGAAGCTTGTAAATCCCGAACGAGTAGTTAACCCTGTCGAATCCCACCCCTGGATTTTCTAAATTTTTTAAAATAAGTCTTTGTATTTGCCCAAAATGAACCATGCTTGCTCCACATATAACTTCCTAGTAGTCCCTCATTGCAATCACCTGAAAGCTGAGTGAAGCAAATTCATACATGTTTATTTTGAAGCAGTGTCAGAAAGTTCACTGTTGTCTTTGTTCATCAATTCAATTCCCCACTTTAATTGCTATTCATCCCTTCCTTTAAACATTAACATTTACATTTTCCCCTTGCAAAGCTTAACTAGGTTTGGAACCTTTTGAAAGGGCACTCCTTGTGCTTTCTCAGTATACTGCTGATGGAATACTTTTATCCTGTTCAGTGTGCTGAAAAACAGCATGTCTGATCAGGCATCAATTATGGGTAAAAGAATTACTGCCAGTTTACGGAAGAAATAGAGGAACAGCCAGTGGAGAACATCCCAAATCTTTGTGGAAGCTGGCAGTCCAACATTCCCTGTTATTACTACATACACTTAATTTTTGTCCTTCCATCAGTGATTTTTCTGTTCCTGCTTCACACACAAATCACACAAGGCCACAGAACAGCACTAGAAAACAGAGATGGAACAGCTGGCCTAATCTGATTTCTACAGCAGCTTGTGAACTCTAGCTCAAGTTTTCTTCTAGTCCAGAAGAAAGGACTTCAGGTTAATCGTATTTTCCAAGGGCAGAAGATAGGATGGAGGGTGCCACTCCCAATAACTAACTTTCAGTATAAGGCATGGGAAAACAGCCTTTCTTCCAATGTAGAAATGACCAAGTTTCCAGGTTCATATTGGATATGCTAAGAACTGGCTGAGTATATTCTACAGGAGTCGTCCACAGGTATAGTTTTAAAAAAGTAAAAATGGTAGCCACAATGGTGTGGATGAAGCTCCACCTGATTTTTATGTGTATCTTACACATAATAAACATTTTTAAAATGGAGGGGGAGGGAGCATTCAATCATACTATTGTAGCCACCATCTTGACATTTTCAAACGTATCCAGTTTGGGGCTAACGTAGCTGATAAAAAATACATTGCACTTTTAAAATTGTAATGCTGTTCAAAAAGCTGATCTTGATCAGCAAAAAAATGGTAAAGAGTACCAAAAAGGGAATTTTTGGTATTCTTCACTATCTTGTTTAATTCATCCTACCAATAACTTAGCAACCAACTCAACAGTTCCTTCTAAGAGTGTAGCTAATTTTAGAAGTTCCAGAAGACAGCGGATAATTAGAACTTAAACATCTTTTTCGACCAAAGGTACGCCATCTTCCTCATCTGCGTTATGGTTGAAGAGATCAAGGACAAATGGAGATGGACAGAAGCAAAGCTGTCAGCCAACACAGCTGACAGGATGACAAGAAATGGAGCTACAGTATATCTATTGAAACATTGAGCTTTCAATCTTTTGCCTTTGTGAAAGTTGAACCAACATAACACTGACTTAACTCTGGTCTTAAACTAGATAGTTTACTGTTGATTTTTAAGAACCATTACTGAATATTGTTAGTTCAATCCTGAGATAGTGATATGGCTTATGGTAGAAGAAAAACAAGAATTAAGGTTTTTAATGGAGTTTTGAAAAATGGACTAATCTCCACATTTTGCTTTGACAGGAGGAAAATAATATGAGCTAGGAGGTCTTTTTACTGACAAGGTTTCAAATCAAGATAGAAAGCTTTTAATGTTCTCCAATAGCTGTACTGAAGAAGGACTGCATCTAATTTGTTTAAATACTGGGAAGAGGATTGTTAATTTATTTCAAAGAATAATATGGCCCTTTCCAAATTGCTAACAGCAATTAACTAGGCAAATCTTCCCCAATCTTGTGCTCTCAGAAGATGCACTCACAATGTATCTGGAAAGTAGGCAGTAAAAGAAAATCATGATGAATCCTAAAATCTTCAATGTCACTGAGTTATATCTTTTGCATTGACGCATAATATTTGTGCACATTTCAAAAGGACTGAAGTTCATTTGGGACCTTACATTCAGTGGTGTGGAATCAAAATAGCTGAGATCGATGTCTGGCCTGTAAGGTAATTGTTGCAATTGATCCAGGTGATTAAAAAGCCTGGCCTGATGCAGGCAGCCTGATTGCTATACAGAGGAAGGATTTTAAACAGATATAATAAAGAAAAACCAGGGAAGATTATTTGCTTTATGGATTCTATTGTGTGATTCAGGCTGCTGTGATCAATGTGATCATTAATAGCCCCTTGGTATAGTTATTGAAATCTAAGTAATTTCACAATTAATGTAGACCAGGGGTGTCAAACTCAATTTCATTGATGGCCTGATCAGCACTGTGGTTGTCCGTCGGGGGGGCAGGGGGGATGGGCATGGCCAGAGTGGTCCGTCCCACTGTCTGTTTTGGCTTGTGGTTGGAGAGCAGGTCATCTTCTTTTGCGGGTCTTGCCCTTGGCCTGCACAAGGAGTGTGTTCCCCTTGCACACCTCATGCACTTTGGCCCCACGGTGGGCTGCCACCACCATTCAGCATACCTGCCCAGCCAGAAGGAAACAAAGCAGCCATCTAGAAAGGCCAAATACAGGTGATAGAGCACGCTCAGGTCCAGCAGGATCCCCATCGGTGCCATGGCCACTCAGGCCCAGCAGAGATGGGAGGAGACACATGAACCCGGATGGGCCTGGGCGGCCACAGCACTGATGGGAATGTGACTTGTGGTTGCCATTTTTTGCCTGCTGGGCTTGGCATGCTCTAGCACCTCTACGCGGGCTTTCTAGCCGGCCGCTTAACCTCCTTCAGGCTGGGTGGGCTTGGTGCTTCAGGGGGTGATGGCAGTGGCCTAATGGATCTGCGTGAGCTGCTGGTGGGCTTGATGATAGTAGCAGCCCACAGCAGTGCCGAGGTGCATCGGGCATGCAAGGGGTGTGTGAGAGGAATGCGTTCCTCATGTAGGCCAAGGGCAAGACCCATGAAAGGGCCAAGGAGGTGGCTGAGATGACCTGAGGTGACCTGATCTCCGACCACAAGCAAAAACAGAGGGGACAGAATAGGCAGGCCAATGGTGTCTGGCAGCAGACGCCTCACCTCCTGCCTCACCTTGTCTCAGCCTGGGGCAATGGCAGTAGCAGTAGCCAGAGGCAGAGGTGCAGGGGAGAGGTATGCAGTCTGGCTTGCTGGATATACCAGGCAGCCTCCTGCCTTGTCCCAGCCATATGGGATAGAGCAGACACATCCGGTGGTCCGCATCACGTGCCTTCCCCCTGATTCTGACTGCTGCCAGTGCTGCCACTGTCACCACACCTGCTTCGTGGAGCCCCTGCTGACAGAAACCTCCCCCACATGTGCACATGCACCCACGCACACACGCATGCATGAAAGGCTGGAGATGCTGGTGCAGGAGCAGCGCTGATCTGCAACCTGGTTGTATCCACGTTGGGTTGTGGTGGGCTGGGCCAAGACAACGCTGGCCGAACACCTCCTGTGTGCATGCCAGGATGGGATGGGATGGGCTGTACGCACCTGCCCCTGCCTCCTCCTATGAACCCGCACACTCATGGGGAGGCGGTGGGCTGGGCCTGTGCACACATGCACCCAACACCTCCTGTGAGCATGCCGGAATGGGCTGGACTAGGGCAAAGCAGTGGGGGCCAGGCCCTTACAGTTTCCAGGATGGCTGCGCAGGCTGGATCCGACCACACTGTGGGCCAGGTGCGGCTCGCGGGCCTTGAGTTTGACACCCCTGGTGTAGACCTTTCAAAGCAGTTCCCTTAATCATCCTCTCTATCTTAAGTCTACCTGTAAGTACAGTATTGCTTATATAGTTTGAAATATGATACATATTTACAGATGCTTGAGGGTTTTAATAATTATTTTGGTGCCCCTGAGGAGAAGCTTCATTTCTCTGAATTTATTGTATAACTTATATGAAATGGCTGGAGGCATAAATATCTATGACCTTTAGGATCTGATAAAGTGATGACAAATGCATCATGATGTCATTACTTAAATGATGTGATTGTGTAATTGCTTTCTGGTGCAAGAATGTAAGTTGCATCGTTGATATAATTATGTTAAGACCTAAGTGTAATCAGCTGTTTCTCCCACCCCCCTGTGAACACCAGTGACTGGAGAATGTCTTTATGTGGTAGAGGTGTTTTTCAAAATATAAACCTTCCGGTCTCATTAGATTTTTTAAAAATTAGTTGACTAAAACAGATTAAATAAGGATGCAGCCTTCTGCAAAGTGTGAACTTGTAGCAGTGCCTGAGCTTCCAAGAGAACCACTGGGTTTCACAAGAAACCAAGGAAAGGAAGAAGCATTTTAACTCTACTCTGAAACAACACCCTAATTAATTGGGAAATACATGTTTTCATAAATTGAAATACTCAAAGGTGGCTCAAACTCTTTACAGAATTCCCATATGGATACGGGGCTTCAAGGATTGTATTGAAAGAACCCAGGCTGTCTTTCTTAGAAAACTTCTGGGTCTTCCTCCTTGTGTTGGGTTTGCTCCGATGTATCTGGAACTGGGCACTCGATCAGTCAAATGTATGGTGTGGATTAACACCTTTAAATGGTGGTTTCGGGTGCTCTTTCTGGCAGTTCCTGGTAGCTATCTCTCCCTGGTGTTTGCTGACTCTCATATTTCTCATTGGGAGAGGGAGCTGATGAAGAAATTACACCTTCTAGGTTTTATGGGGGATGCCCTGGGAGGTTATAGCCTTAAGGACGCCCAATTTAGGATAGTCCAATGGCTTGTGACCTGCAATATCTACGAGCCAGAGCCAACGAAACTTGCTCCCCTCTGATCTTCAGCCAATTTAATAATTACGGACTGAGGATGGCTTCCTATTTTTATACCCTAACCATTCCCAAGTATAGAAGAGCTTTCTCTCTAGCTCTCTTTAATGTCTTGCCCTCAGCACTACTGGATGGGTGATTTAAGAGGCTCCCGGTTAACGAGCGGCTAGGCCCCTGTGACAGAGCTGAGGTTGAAACTGTGGAGCATGTCCTTTTATATTGCCCTATGTATAACGCAGGCAGATCTAAGTTACTGTCTCTCCTTGAAACAGACCCTTCTAGACCCAATGTTAGCAATTTGTTCTTATGTTGTCTAGGGGATGGCTCCTCATACATCACTTCTCAGGTTGCCAATTTTTTTTTTAAGAGCTGTAACCATCAGAGGAGAATGCTGTAATTCCCCTTAGTCAAGTTTTTGGTGACCAATTGTTCATGATTCATTTTCCCATTATCTTCTTTTGTTGTACTTGTGTTTTGGTCTGTGACCGCAAATAAAGTATTATTATTAATACTCAAAGGCATCTTCTCAATCCATCACATTTGTCAAAATGATACCAGGAAGCTCAGGCCTTTCCCAAGTGCATGAAGTGTCATGGGGCTCATTTGAAAAGGGTAGAGGTTTCATCACACGATTCATTATCACATGGCATGATTCCATTTTTGGTATCTGCCTTCCCTGTGGACACCATTGATAAGAATTTGTCTGTTTGTTTAAACAAAGAGTTAGGAAGACCTAAGAAAACACAACAAAATGCAGAGACAATTACATTTTCTCCAATCTTTTTCAAGGATCTTAGCTGGAGCAAAACCAAGTATTGAAATCTACAAAGCCAGGTGTAGTTGGTTAGCCCTACAAGATAGACCAGACTAAGACCAAAGATATATAGGTGAGGACTGCTGTCATTGTAACAACTACAATAATAGACTCTTGCAAGTCTGAATGTGCTTCCTCTCTCCCTCCATTTTCATATGAAGTAGGGAGGGGCTTGTCTGAGATGTTTTCTCATGTTACTTCCTTGGCCTGGGCTCAGGCCCCTTTTATCTGACCTTTGACTTGCTACAAGCTCTTCCTTCCCCATTCAAGACCATTCCATATTTCCACTACACATTTTAGTACACACTGGTGTTGCAAGCAAAATTTCCGTTGTTAATCATTAGGTCTACTCAACCTTACAATCTCAAAAACAAAAAGAGCATTTGGAGCACTCAAAGATACTCATGTATTATCTGTCTTGGTTCTCCCAAACTTTCCCTTTTTTGTTTCCTTCTCTGAGTATTGATATGCATTTAAAAAAAACACACTAAATGATAGCATGTAACTGAAAAAATATACTTAATTATTTGCTAGTGAGATAGGCTAATTCCTTCGTATAATGCAAAGAACACTTTAGAATCATTACAGCTGAACCAGAGGTGGGATTCTACCAGTTTGCACCTATTTGCTAGAACTGGTTGTTAACATTCTAAGCAGTTCGAAGAACCGGTTGTTAGAAGAAATTACTGGCCTAATCCTGTAAGGAAGGCAGGAAGGAAACATTCTGGTGTTGCTTACAGAAACTGCCTCTCTGTTAACCCTTATTACATTCTTGGCAGGACTAGACTTCCTGTCTCAGGAACTTCTCTGGAGTTTTTTTCCCCCTCCTTTGCTGGTACTTTGCTTGTGTGGAGTGACCATTCAAAGTTACAATGGCACTGAAAAAAGTGACTTATGACCATTTTTCACACCTACGACTGTTGCAGCATCTCCACAGTCATGAGAAGCCAGGCAAGGGGATGCGTGCCTCGATGTGAGTGATATTGAGTTGGCCATGCCCAGCCAGTCACATGAGCACCAAGCCACGCCTACCAACTAAGCCATGCCCACAGAACTGGTTGTTAAAAAATTTGAATCCCACCTCTGAGCTGAACTGCTTCAAGCTACTTGAAGCTAAATATATGTCACTGTTAAGGTTAACAATGTCTTCGCAAGACACAAGATGAAAAGAAGAGTGGAAGTTACTATGTGTTATTATTAACTATAGATTAACAGAGTTAGAGTATGATATTTAAAACAATTATTTCTGCCTTATAATTTTTTTCCAACACAGAAGTTGTCATTTCTTTAACTTTAGAATAAATAGAATAAAACAAAAATTGTTTTAAGTGATATTTGTCATGTATCTTTATAAATGAGTCTAAACAGATTGTTCATAGAAGACATGAAAGCTCCTGAAGTTAGGTTGAAAAACTCTAGATGATTTTAGATGGCAGCAGGAAGAAATAGAAAACCTCATGTTGTCATCTAGCAATCATCTAAGAGCCAACAATGTTAATAGTTAAAAGCACCAGGTTAGAAAGCAGGAGAACGTGAGTTCTAGAGTTTTAGGCATGAAGCTATCTCTAAGACTTGGTCAATCACCCACTCCTCTCAACCAAAGTGAGAAGGAAAGATGAACTACTTCCAAAATGTTGCCAAAAAAACTGAATAGAATTCTCCAGCCAGGAATCAAGACTGATTCAACAGCTATATATATAGCAATGGCACTTAGACTTATATACCGCTTTATAGTGCTTCACAGCTTCTCTAAGTGGTTTACAGAGTCAGCATATTGTCCCCAACAATCTGGATCCTCATTTTGCCCACCTCAGAAGGATGGAAGGCTGAGTCGACTTTGAGCCTGGTGAGATTTGAATTGCCAAATTTCAGTCAGCTGGCAGTCAACTGCACTCTAACAGCTGTGCCACCATGGCTCTTATATAATTTGAATCTGTGCATTTCCACCAACTTTGAAAACCCTAGTTTGTTCTCATTCCTTGGAATGTATCATTTTTCCCACCAAATTTCCAGAGGTGATACCCTTCATATGGTGACAGTTCTCCCAGAATTTTTATTTGGAAATTTAGGGAAAATGACTAAATGATTGCTCAAGTCAGCTGCACAAAAAGAACGGTGACTTTTTTTTTCCAGCAAAAATTTGCAAACTAATGCAGAAATGGGATGAATGACATTCAAGGTAAAGAAAAATAAGGACTTTAAGAGACACTGAAATGGCTCATTCCTCTGTAATCCCAGCCTGGAATTTCCTATTCATGCTGTTTCATCATGCCATTAAAAAGCAGGGAGTCAAACCTGCCCATTTTTCAGGATCAGCATCTCATGCAACTTTTAGTAATGCAAGGAGCAGTTTATTCACAGTAATGGAGAGGCAACACCTTCCAAAACAAATTTGCATTTGTGCCTTTTAGTGGCTGCCTTTGTTTTGCAGCTTTAGATAGTGCTCATATAGTGTATGTGTAAGTCGCAGTTCCAGCCTCAGAAGCTAATGGCTTATATAGCCTGCTGTGCTCAAAGTCACTCATGAATGTGAGCGAGCACATTTTCAAGAAGTGCTACATTTCTTAAAAGTTTCATTTCATCTCTGTGAAAAGCCAAAGCATCTATTCCAATTTCAACAAGTTGAGGTAAATCCTGTTTTGAACATACAGCACCTGCTGAGCACCTGCAAAGGCAGCCTCTGTCACCTCCATTTACTCTACTCTTCTTCTTGTGAATAGTATCTAATCTGACACTCTGCAGCATCCACCTGGTTCCCTGATCTGTGTATACTGCTGAGATTTCATTTCCTTGGACTTAACTTTCTCTCCTTTATACCAGGCCCTACACACTGCGACACTGTTCAGTATTCCTTTTTTGTAAAAATACGTATATTTACTTCCAGCTGAATCTTCTACAGAATCTGCTGGTAGAATGAATTTTAAACCACAGATAGGTTTTTGAAGCTAGATATTGATCTTCAATTATTTCTTTTTTGTATGTTTACTTCTTGACACAAACGTGTGATGTATTGATTTTAAGAGGACAAAAGATTACTTTGCTAGAAGCATAGGTGAACATTAACATTTCTATGCCTTGTCCAAGACATAAATAGCTATCAAAGGACATATTTCATGTTTCATTCATTCAGTGCTATTCTACGCCTAGCTTAACCAAGTCCTTGAGAATTCAGCTGGACTTTATCCTAGTCAGAATATATAGGAATGCAGTTGAAGAATGCCTATGATTTTACTGGTTTATATTTCCAAGCAATTGGAATTTAAAGCATTCTTATGTGCTATGGGCATTCTTGAAGGTAAGAATCTTAACCTGAGCAATGATTAGTGAAGCAGGTTTTATAATTATAACAGAAAAATGTATTATTTACAAGGAAAATAAGAATAAAAAAGCCTAACACCAAAAAAAAAACACCCAACAACCCTGGAGTACGTGCTCTGTGCCTGTAGGTCTCCCATTTGAGCAGAGAGTTAGACAAGAAGTGCTCTAAGATCCTTTCCAAGTTAGTTATTCTGTATTCTGTTCTGTAAGAAATACAGAAAGATTTGACCTCTGATTATTATCTCTTAAACAAAGAGTCAGCAGAGCCATAAACAAAGAACAGACATAGATGAAGTCCTTAACTTTTGATTTAATCACTCCTGCTTCCTTCTGCTCAGTAGGTAATGAGGTATGGAAGAATCAATGGCATTAAACTTGTTATCTTCCAACACGGACATCTTAATTTCCACATCAATCTTTTGAAAGTTCCTTCCTCACAATTTTTACTAAATAACTATGAAGAACTAATGCTTAACTCCTTTTTAATGAATTGCTTGAGGGAAATACTCTTCCAACAGACCTGAAAGAAATACTTTTGTTATCAATGTAAAAATATTTAATGCTATTTTTAGTCAGGAAAAATAAGAGCACTTTTCTGAAAGTTCAGAACAATTCCGCATTTGCTCACAGTCCAATCTGATTCCATTAATTCCATATATTTATAGTGGCTCCCAACTTTTTGATAATCCTGCTGTCATAAAAAGCCAGCATAACAATGACCCAATTTATGCCAATCTGGCTTCTCTTTTCCTTGGAGAAAACATGAAAATTGTAGAATGAAGACCATAATTATGCACACATTCAATTCACTTCAATGGGGCTCGGACCTTTTCTGTTCAGGATTTCTATCAGCATTTCTCATTAATCAAAGGTTTGCTTGAGACGCTGTGTTTATCCTTTTAGAAATCAAATAGCATTGAAAGAAGATTGGGGTTTGATTACTTTACACCATGCTTTGAAAATAACTTCAGTCTTCACTGCTTGCTTCATTTTTGTAAACTCAAAATTGCTGTTCATAAACACAGCATTAAAGAAGATGAGAAATAATCAATACTATTGAAGTGCTGATTTAGGAATGTCTGACTGTGAAATAATATTCTCCATACAGGAAGCCTCTTGGCCTCAAGGACCAACATCATTGTGGTCAAAACATCTTATCCTACAAGTCCTGGGAAAGAGCTGATGATGATGCTGTAGGACAAACATAGCAGGTTTTGTTTCCTAACTTCCAGTAATTTTGGAGTAGATTTATTTATTTATTTATTTATTTATTTTATTTGTCAATTATTTACAAGATAATAAGTATAAGTGTATACATAATTATGAATACATGATATGGGTACATATAAGAAAAATAAAAGAAAAATAAAAGAAACAATAGGACAGGGACGGTAGGCACGTTGGTGCGCTTATGCACGCCCCCTACAGACCTCTTAGGAAAGGGGTGAGGTCAATAGTAGACAGTCTAAGGTTAAAGTTTTTGGGGTTTGGGGAAGAAACTACAGAGTCGGGTAGAGTATTCCAGACATAGACCACTCTGTTGCTGAAGTCGTATTTCCTGCAATCAAGCTTGGTGCGGTTAACCTTGAGTTTGTATCTGTTGTGTGCTCTTGTGTTGTTATGGTTGAAGCTGAAGTATTCATTGACAGGTAGGACATTGCAATGTATGATTTTATATACCATGCTTAAATCAGACCGAATACGGCGTAATTCAAGGTTTTCTAGTTCTAGAATTTCAAGTCTGGTGGCATAAGGTATTCTACAATGAGTAGAGGAGTGGAGAACTCTTCTTGTGAAATATTTCTGGACTTTCTCAATTGTGCTAATATCAGATACGTAATGTGGGTTCCAGACTGATGAGCTGTATTCGAGTATTGGTCTAGCAAATGTTTTGTATGCTCTAGTTAGTAGTGTGATATTACCAGAGAAAAAGCTACGTAAGATTAGGTTAACAACTCTTAATGCCTTTTTGGCTATGTAGTTGCAGTGGGCTCTAGCACTTAGATCATTAGAGGTGAGTATTCCAAGGTCCTTTACAGAGCTTGGATCATCAACAAGATCTTGACTATTCAGCTTGTATTTTATTTTCGGATTTTTTTTGCCAATATGTAAGACAGAGCATTTATTTGTTGAGATTTGAAGTTGCCATTTGTTTGACCATTCTGATACACAGTCCTACTGGAGGTTTACTTACAGATTCCTACTGGAGGCAATTACTTGTTGTCTGAAGTAGTTGAAAGTCAAATATTGAATAATAATTCTAACTAAACTGAAACAGAGAGCCAGCTCAAGTACAGGATAATTCAGTTCCTGGTTATGACATAGGAGTGTATCATTTGGTTTTTTGGTAACCTGGAAGTGGCACAACCTTATTCCTGGAAGATTTCTCAGTTCCTCATCTAGCCTGAAGCGCTAGGATTTCCTCATGCATTGATAAATCCAGTCCAATCTCTCTCTTCTCTCTTCCCTTCCCTTCCCTTCCCTTCCCTTCCCTTCCCTCCTCTCCTCTTCTCCCTCTTCCCTCTGTTTTCAGCTTAAGTACAGATATTTCTCGACTTACAGCTACAACCGAGCCCAAAATTTCTGTTGCTAAGTGAGACATTTAAGTGAATTTCACCCCATTTTTGACTTTGTTTGCCGTAGATGTTAAGTGAATCACAGGCTGTAGTGTAGTTAGAATGGTTCAAGAAGTATCTTAAATATTCAATAGTATATAGACTGTGTTCACATATAATAATATGTCCAGAGGTTTTAAATGAGCCTCAAAGGTCTGGTTCATAATTCATTGTTAATCATTGGTATTACTTATCATTCTAAACTTAACATCCACCTTCTATAATGGCTAATCATAATGCATACTGCCCACCATGGAACTGTAACTTTTGGCAGGAAGCAGAGAAAAATTGAAGCAGAACTTTGAGTACTTCAGCAAAGTATTATAACCTAAGTTGCAAAAACTGGATTAGATTTCCATTCTAGCACTGTTTTGCTGGGTTAAGGGTATGAAGTATTGTGATGATATCCATGCCATATTATCTATATTTTTTGGTTGGTGGATTGGATTGTGTCTGCAAAGAACCAGTGATATTTTGTTTAATTATATGAAGATGAAAAGAACTTCCTGAATGAGGAGAACTGAACAGTTGTCTTTTAATTCTTGGTGCCTCCATACAAGAGTTAATTTTCTAAGGGCAACGTTGGTCAATGTTATTGCTGCAGATGCTGCACTTCCCCATGCCTATATAGCAGTGAATATTCTGCTCTCTCTTATAAAGAGCCATGGTGGTGCAGTGGTTAGATTGCAGTATTGCAGGCTAACTCTATTCATTGCCAGGAATTTGATTCTGACCGACTCAAGGTTGACTTAGCCTTCCACCCTCCTGAGAAAATGAGGACCCAGATTGTTGGGGGTAATATGCTGACTCTGTAAACTGCTTAGAGAGGGCTGTAAAGCACTGTGAAGTGGTATATAAATCCTACTGCTATTGCTCTCTTCAGGTTTCTGAAACTATTATCTAGTGTAGTTTTCATTGCCCATACAGAGTTCCTGAACAATTTTGCATTTTGTTTCCTTTCTCTCTATTGACCTATTGCTTTGCAACAGTCTGATCATTCAATAATACTGTGTAATAGAAAAGCTAATCCGGCTTGATGCAGCGTTGATGCCTATTCACCTAAGCCCCTTTTTTTCTATTTCTTGCTTGGGTAAAGGAAGGTATGACAATTGTGGTGATTTTTCCCAACATCTGTGACAGCCCATTAACCCAAACTTTTGTTTTCTGTCAAAGCCAAAGATAAAAGTCTATTGAAGAAGCCATGTTCAGAATCAAAATGCAGGCACAATTTGCTATCTGTGATTGCAGGAGAAGATTTCTCAGGAGTGTCTGGTAGGCAGGGAGACCCTGCTGGCCTCTGAGCAGCCAGAGAATACGTGACTTCAGATGCATCATAATTTGTGTTATTTCCTGAGAATGCTATAACTCAATTCTGATTAATAGGAGCCTCGGCAAGCAATATTCACTAACACGCTTGTCCATTCTTAAAATTTCTGGATTGCTATTGTAGATAATGAGGCTAAGGATGGCATTTGATCTCCAGGTTTTGTTTCCTGCTGAAATAAATCACACTTTTCGTATGTTTCCTCTTCCAGGTACCTGTGAGACAAGATATAATGTGGCATAGTAAGCGACAATTAATGTCTGCTGAAAGTGAAGTAATTGACTTATATCCTCCCCTGAATGTAACCAATGGGACCAACACCACGTGCATCCTTTTTTATGCAACTAATTTCACTCTTACAATCAACACCACCATTCACATGAATCTGACAAATTCAACATTTATTTTTCATGATGTGGACACGACTTCATCTGTTTGTTCCAATACCAGTGCAACGTAAGCAGGATTAAAATATTATTTCAGCATTGATCCTCTTTAATAGTAAATTAGACAAGCAGGTTACCACTCTTTAAATCACAAATAACAGAGTGAAAATACTAGAAATCCATAACAGTTCAGATTAAGATTGACTGTATTAATAAGGTAATTATGAAATTATACAGTTGCTTTTGTGCTTTTTGCATTTTAAAACATTTTTTCTTACAATCCCAGGCTTTTTACATTTTTACATTCACTTTATTTTGTAAATTAGTATGGATACAGTCCTGTAGACATTTACCTGAAGGCATTCTCTATAGCAGCGTCTACAGTTGCGGTCAAGAGGGAACAGCTTGACAAAAGTTGTTTGACTCAAGCTAAAATTCGTTTTACATGTGCATCAGGATGTCACATGGCATCTGGAAAACAATTTTGAGTAGACTTGCAGAAGCTTATGGACCAACACTCCTTTTTTATAGCCAGGGATGTGCAATCTGGGTAACTTTAAGACCTTTGAACTTGCTGATTGGGAAATTCTGGGAGTTAAAGTCCACAGGTCTTAAAGCTGCCAAGGTTGGACGTTCCTGGTTGAGCCTTCAAGAGATAAAAGTATTAACTGTATAGAATGTGCCTAAATAACCATCTTGTTATATGCTATGCACTTCAAGAGGAGTGTGTCTAGAATGCATGGGCTGCATAAGCATTTTCCTACATAGTTTAGGAAATTCCATGATTACACTGCCACTTAAATGACAAGCAAAAAGTTTGAGTTTACTTTATTGATTAGCTCTTGGGCCATATCAAAGTGCAGAGTTCCAGACACAAAAAGTATTTTTACTGAGATATTACCCATCAATTTCAGGCTGAAGAATGGAGTTCTTGGATTAATTCCAAAGTTCAACACATTTTAGGTAGAATTTTATAAGTGGATCATTATAAGTGTCCATGACCCAGACATTTGATTCTTGCTTACAATCATTACAACCCATGCAATGTATACAGTCTTTGTGATGGCCATTCTTTCTTTGTGCTACAGCTTGCTTCCAAAACCACAAAAGCAGCCATTTCAGGTGACCTTTTAATCCAAAATGACACAACCAAAATAATTGGTTGATTTTCGTGGACCCACATCTTCTGAAAAAAAATTCTTTCACAGTGCATCCCCCAAATTCAAAATGTGCAAAATTCTTCAGGCTCAACTTAAGTTGTGACCAGCAGTTATGAGGAAAAGTATAGAATGTTTGCATAATCAAGAAAGAGTTGTATTCATAATTTTATTGCAGAACATCATACTATTACAGTGGCATCCTGTCCCTGCAGAATGCCCCTTGTGTAGAAACTACATGTCCCAGAGTTCCTAACTAGACAGAAAAGAATTCTGGGACATATAGTTCCAAAATATCTGGGGGATGGCAAATTGGGAAAGCTGCTTCTGATAACGAATGCGTAGTCCTTTACCAATTCCAGCTGACATAAACATGGACACATCATAAGAAATTATGAGTATCTTATTAGAAAAGTAACAAAGCAAAACATTCACACTATAATACAGCAGACTTTCTAATGCCATTATGTTCAAAACATTTTGAGAGTGTTTGGACTAAGGGAGAGAAGAGTTGAAAGAATTATATATCTGGAAAATTGCTTTTCAAAACTGCTCTTTCAAGGGTATGGCCCATTTCCTATTTCTCATAGTAACTCAAAAAATGCATTCTATTTTTTGACGCACGTGATTGAAGAACTTAGCTACTCTTTTAATTGATATCAATCTTCCCCAGCCTGCCATTCTCAGATTTGTAGAACTGTAAATTCAGCTGATCTGCTGGTAGTGAAGGCCTGTTGACTAGAAAATGCTTAATTGTGGGAAATACTTTTATTTTTTTACTTCTATACAAGTTAAAATACAAACAGTACGACTAGGTCTTCTTTTATATAGTATTCCTTTCTTTCATTTCCAAAACAGTTACGTATGATCCCTTTCCACGTACACTCCACTCTTCCATGCTCTAATAATAATTTTTATTCTTTATTCTCATTCTATGAGACAATTCTTTAATTGTAAGATCTCATTCCAAGAAGCCTTTGGCAGACTTATATTCAAGTGAATTCTTAAGCGTTGCTGTAGAATCAAGTTCAGTTGATAGCTTTTCCACTTTTGTTTCCCAAGAAAAGAAGAGATTCTCCCATTGGGAGACTTCTATTTATTATTTCTCTGTATTTACTATCAATATGTTCAATATGTATATGCTCACTATATATACTATATTACTAAAATACTTCCCTATGTGTGAATTTCCCTATACTTACTAGCTCATTATCCAGATTTTATTTGAAAATAAACTGTTCACATTGCTTTCTTTTTTTTTCTTTATTTCTATTAGGTTGTCATTAAAATACACCAACTTGGAGAATGAGAAGATTGACATCAAGACCCTGGAAATAAGGTAGTTTAGAAAGATGTGGTGAAGCAAGAGAATCACATTGCAAATAAGGTTTATTATTTTATTATTATTATTTATATATATAAATCCCACCTCACATATAAATATTTTGCGCACACAAAACGTGATCACCACCCCTGTATCTATAAGTGTGTGTGTGTGTGTGTGTGTGTGTGTGTGTGTGTAGACTTTTTAATATGTGTTTTAATATGTAATTCCCCCCCCCCCCCTTTGCTGAGGGAAACAGTAGACTACTTTTGAAAGCAAAATGATTTTCGGAAAGGTTTAGGGGACATGGGATGATAGGTCATCAGTTCAAAATGAAAAAAAAAAAAAACCCTGAAGTTTTGCTAGGTCAGCAGTAGGCCTCTTTTGCCTGTTAGAGGACCAATTTTGTTTCTCAGTCCAGGCAGTGGGCTTCTATTTGCTTCCTTTGAATCATATATTATGCATCACTGAGACGATTTCACATCTCAATAGATGCATTATGAATGAATGTATATTATTAGAACAGTAAAGCAACAAAATCCAGATGGGCATATGCACCACCTTATTACTATCTCTCCCATTTTTGGAAGGAAGCAATTACAAAGTGAACTGATCTTCTCCCCTCAAAAAAATAAAATAAAATAAAGAAAATAACTAAGTATCAGCTAGGGATAATTTAGGGTAGTATTGCTCAATCTGTCCAGATATCAGCTTCCAAAATATTCCTGCATATTTTGCTTGGTTTCTTTCCATCTCTTTTGGCTGTCTAAACATAATATTGCTCCATTTTCTCTCGAAATAAAGGGAATATTATGGAGATGCTTCAACATTTTCAGATTTTGCCACTTAGGTCTACTGACTTGCTTCTCCATCCTACAGCTCTGCATGCCTCATTTACTCTTTTCATATTATATCCCATTATGTAGTGATGTACTGATTAGATGTGTCTTTACTGACAAATCTGTATTGTTGTATGGCTAGATTACATCATCTTAGATTGTTCCTATCTGTCATGTAGGTTGTCATTTATTTACCTGCTGTTTGCAAGTCAACCAACTCAGATAGTCAAAACAGAAACAAGTGTATAAATCACAGCAATTCCCATCAAGACAAAACCCAGAAAATCCTTCTCCCTTGTATCAAAGAACTGGTGAAGTTAACTGGTTCTGTAGAGTAGTGATTGCAAGAAGAAATACAAGTCCAGTGAATACCAAGATCACATCACTTTAGAATCAAAGTGGCATGAACACACAAAGTTTACCTGTTAAGGGTGAATATGTCTATAGTAGTGCAGCTAGGACCTAGGACCAGATTATATTTATTCATTTTTTTAAAAATGATTCTTCTGAGAAATGAATCGCTTTACCTGAAATTGGCCATGCACATTCTGGATCTTCAATCCTGCCTAAACAAATCAATCGTACAGCACTGTAGGGAAAACACAGCTCGCTATCGAGGTCAAACTGGAATGACTGGAAAGCAATTTATAACAAACAATAAAGACTATCTTGGGAATGAATAAATAGAATAACGCGTACAATGGATTTAAATTTAAAAAATTAAATATTTTGCCACATGCTTCAGGATACTATTATTAACAAGACAGCCAAGAGACCACAACACTTAGCAATGTTAAAGTGCAACAGTTATATTTTTCACTAGAACAGCCTCTGGCAGAACAGCTAATGAAACACTTGCAAGTAATATAGAATTCAAGAAGTCTGATTTAAAAAAAAACTTCAGAAGAAAATGTTAAGTTATAATAAAAATCGTGAGCTGCAAGCAGGCCAAACTACAACATTAATATTGATGGGAACCCCAGCAGCTATTGCTACTCCTGATTAGCCACACTTATACAAGACAAACTCTTCCTTATTTAAATTATTTCTTAAATTATTACCGTGCTTCCAACTCCAACAGACAAATATTCCTAAAACTTAGAAGAGGGGAAATGTTGCAACAGTTGAACTGTAAAAGGAAATTCATATTTATAGGAGTATAAGATGCTCCCCTAAAGCAGCACATACTACTTTAGATGTTCACTCTAATGCTATTTCTCTAAACAGCAAGAACTTTCAGGATTTCAATTTAGGAAATAGGTTTACTGTATCGAAGGAGGAAAAAAAAAACATGGCTCTGAACAGCTGTCATCTAGTAATCAACTAAATTTTTGCAGCTCAGATTTGGTAGCTTTAGACTCAACTGGAGATTTCTTCCAATGGTCTTCTTGATTTTTGAACTGGAAATGTTAAGGAGTAATTCTTGAATCTTGTCTGTTTCTATTATCCCGATCACTAATGAAGACAAAGGTAAAAGCTAAGAAAAAAAGGTAAAAGCTGAGGCAGAAGTAGAAGTGGCTATTATATTGAGCATAAGCTAAGAAGACAAAAACCAAAAACTGAGAATATGAAAACCAGTGCCAAAAACTTGGTATTCTTGGACATATTACAATAGCCTAGCAAAGTACTTTATTAATTAATCTCCAAGGTCCCCTTATGTCTATGAAAGAAGTTAATTTCCTATACTGTTTCTGTGATCCAATTTTTGATGTGTGGGAACATTTTCAGAGATATGCTGCTGCCACACTCACGTGTACATATTTTTATCTTTCAATGAATGTAGCAATCTTCTTCTAGAAGTCCCCTTTTCTAGGTAATAAAAGCCTCTTCTGCCCTCCACCCAAAGAAAATAAGCATACCTCTTTTGGGGACTGCTGTCCACCACATTCAGAAAATTAGCCAAATCCAAATGTCTTCAATTTTATGTGAGTATATATATTTAAAAGGACAAGAAATCCTTGGAATCTATTTGTCAATGTTCTTGAGGTAATTCCCCATTAGGAGAATGAGTACACACAGGGAGGCGTAGTGAGAGTGGTGAGGAATAACACACAACCAGCACACAGATACACTGTATAGTAATATGTAGGTTTTCACTTCCAGTAAACAGTTAAGCAAAGTCCAACAAGCAGTCCAAGTCATACACAGTTAAAGCAGTCAGTTTTCGGTCCAGGGATAATCCAAAATCAAAATCCAGTATCATAAACAGTTCAGTAAATAGACTCATATCAAATCCAAGAAGAACGACGATCAGCAACAGTCAATAGGGAAAAAAATGCAAACCAACCAACATCGAGCATCAGAACATCTAGCAACAACAACTAGCAACACTCTCTGGGAAACCAGGTTTCTGGCTCCATCTTATGGCCATTTGACACCCAATTACAATTTTTAGCATTCCCTTAAAGAGATAGTATTAAAATGTCTATCCTGGTTTATATATTTCCAACCCAACTGTTAGGTGACTTACATTCCTAACAAATGTCAAACAAAATCAGTGGTGCTAATATACACTTTGAGACCTTGTACATCTCCCTTTTCTGATCCACATGGTTTACTAGGAAGTAAGCACTTTTTCATAGACAAACATTAAAAAGTAAAACAAAACAATGAAACATCAGTTGACTGTTGGACACACAGTTTAAATAATAAGACTAAAAGTTGATCTGCTTATTGTTTTTCTCATCACATACTACTTTCTCTTGCTGTGTATGTGTGTTTTGTTTGATCCCTTCTTTAAATATATGGCCCTACCTTTCATCCCTGAGGTGTAATTGTGGTTGCCCACCTGAGCAGAATGTTGGGTTTTTACCTCCAAATGTTTCAGGTATATCTGTATCTAATCTTACTTTCTGGTGCTTTTGATTCTTCTCCTACAATTATCTCAGAATGACTCTTTGTCATATTTTATTCCTCTCTAGATTCTTGATGACCAACATGTTCTATACTAGTTCTTCAAAGAATTGGTTCACCTTAGATTTTGTTCATATTCTGCAAGATAACAGGGATGCTGAAGATGAGCCTGCTAAATTTAATGTCTCTACTATCTATGGTCCTGCGGAGTATTCATTTCATTGCCCCTTGGTGGGCACGGAGAGCCACTATGATGTATTACTAATTCCAGCCAACGATAAAGCTAAAAACTGGAAAATTGATATTTCTGATTTTCAAGTGAGTACCTATCATTATTTAAGAAACAAATACCAAGAGCTCTAACTCGGGGTTCTAGGGAACTGAAACTTAATACCATCTATGCATTTTCTTCAGGAGTAAAGGGAAGTTTTAAAAAACTAAACAATTTCAATGCCTTGCTCATGTTTGGTCTATGGTGACTTATCCAGTAAGGCAAGGATAAAAATTTATTTAATATCCAAGGCTGCAGTTGTCAAGGGAATTAGAGAAATAAGGGACACAAGGAGTGCAGAGCTGAGTATTTTGGAAGGGAAATCAAATTTGGAAAACTTTCATTTTTAAGTGTTATATTTGGAGATAGTGTATATTGCCTTGGTCTGGTTGATGAGGACGATGAAGAGGCAAGGGCATCTAGAAACAATATTTTCTAGTAGTAGAAGAACTAATCAGTCCACTCTAAATAGGGACAGTTCTAGCAAATTCCCAGGGCCCCTTGCCTGCACCTAATAACAGCATTTCAGATTTGATCCGGCCAGACCAAAGAGCAGAATTCTCTAGAGTGTTGAGACCTGTAAGAAGCAATCCAATAGAAGAGCCAATTCTGAAGAATAAACTTCCACATCTATGTCCCCAAAGTGTTTTCTCAAGAGACAACTGAACTTTCTGGGTTTTTTTAAAAAAAGATTTTTGTTTCTCATCCAAGGAGCTGAAGAAGCTCCTTGGAGAAGAAGTGACACATCTTTTAAAAAAACAACAACAGAAAGTCCAGTTGCCTCTTTAAAAAGCACCTTTTGAGACAACCATGACCTGGATGACTGAGAATCTCCATCGACATTCCACAACTACGTATTGTGTGGAAGTTGAAGATGGCTTATTGATTGCCCATACTCCCTGAGAGAAAATGCTGAAAGCAACTTTCCAAGCATCAGCTCTGTGATGTTTATCTTGCCATGAACTTGAATTTGCCAAGGTTGACCATGTTTCAGTTGCCATCTTGAGATACACTAAAAAGGACTCTCTTGCTTCTAAATGTTCTGCCTGAGCTGGCATATCACTGGACTGTGTCAGGCATCCAGCTTGGCTGGCAGCCTGCTGTGCCAGCACAATATGTAAATTTGGTCTCTTCCCCCATCTCAAGTCAGATGGAAACTGTAAAGTCTGTTTTCAACCATCATGGTTATATAGGACTTCAAAGGCCAAAAGAAAGGAACTTGGAGTCCCGTAGATCCCAGCCTGCAATAATTGAAATATTATGCTGAGTAGCAATTGTAAAAGCAATATATGAAATACATACAATAAAAACATACTTCCCCCTTCCATCAAAACATATAACTGTAGCTCTAACTGGACTGTATACTTTCAAGCTCATGTTAATGCCAGACTAGTTATTTGTGCGCTACACAGCATGCAACTACATATTTTCCCCATTTAATTGCAAGTGACAGAAGGGAACATTAAGTTTTACTGGAACATATATTCACACAGAGAGAAACCTCTCATTCCCAGCATACTTGGTCAAAAATCCACACAGATGCACACACACACACACATATTTAAATGGCTAGGGCCCATCCTGCATACTAAAAGTCCGTGTTGCATCCATTTCTGCTACTTTTTGGTAATGTCAGAAATCCTAGTGGATTAATTAGGCTAGGTAAAATCACGGGGAAAATGCTAAAAGAAGGCAAGTCCATTGAACCTCCATGAGACTGAGTTTGACTTGAGGACATTTCTTTCTTTCTTTTCCAGCTGTAGACACGGTAAGAGGAGAGCTGTGCTCCTCTGTGATAGCCAATAATCAAAGTTGATGGGATGTTTTCAGAATAAATTTAATTGAAGAGCATAAGTTTTCATAAATTAAGATGAGGTGGGGAGGGGAATTCAAATGAAGAGAATGTGTATATGTCACTGGTATGTCATACATGTGAGACAAATTCCAAGGGTCTTTATCAATTAAAAATTGAAATGTGTTGAAAACCCACTGGGATCCTTGAGACCTGCCAGGATAAAGCAGCCATTTTGGAAAAAAAGAAACATGAGCAGCTCAAACAAGGTAGACCTTGTTAAACTCATATGCATCAAAAGATTTTAGCTACCTCATAAGGTCTCAGCAAACAAATTACATGAAAGCATTTTAAAAATCATGATTTAGCTTCAGAATAATGGAGACAAACTATGATGAATATTAGACCTGGAAACCTTGTCTAAAGACTTTGATCAAAAGATATAAGAAAAAAAAAGTGGGTTTGTGTTTTTTTTCCAAGTTTTCCCACCAATAAACTGCCGGGAGTTTCATCTTTACCTTCTTGTTAGAATATAACTAATCTCAAAGTGATGGCAAAGCTTGAGAAAAAGGGTAGCTGAGGGCAGACATCAAAGCATGCATTATTAAAGCCAAACCAGTTGAGGTAATGAAGGTTCCATACTGAGTAGGAGCCAAAAACAAACCAGATAGGTTTTTTTTTGGTTATTGTTGCTGTTGTTGGCAAGATTAACAGTGCAGCAGTATCTGTAATGTAGCCCATTCAGTGCTTACTAACATCAAAGCCTTTAATAAGTTTCATGCACTTTTAACTCCAAGTGCAGCATCTAGTATGTTTTATTTAATTCCCATTCACTGGTCAGTGTGAACTAAAAGGATACGCATGACCTTTTTTTCCCATTGAAATTGTATTCTTTCGCTAATGAAAGATTGTCTTTCATGTTTTCTTTCTTTGTGGTGTATACGCATGTGCTTGAGACAGACGGAAATTATCTTTGCAATTTTTGCAAAGCGTTTGAGGAGGAGCTAACCGATGATTTCCAGTTTAAATTCTCTCCATGTCTAAAATACATACATAGACTCCTTCTTCAAAACTGTCATCCTACTTGGTTCCAATGTAGCAGCAAGAACAAAACATGCCACGTGATGGCAATAAGGTGGTTGAGCCAAAATAAGGATCCTATCTTATTTTTGTTTGGATGAAAACAGAATCAAGAATTATGATGGGGATATTTAATGGTATTTCATCATAGGTCCAAACTGCCTTCCCCAAATACACATAAACAGCACAGGTGATAAAATAAAATACTATGGGACATGACAAAATAATGATCTACATGTTGAATAATAGCTTCTCTAGCACTTGTTTCTGGGCACATCCCAGTAGAAAAAGCTGCAGCTATTGCAAAACTGTGCCACCAAGACCCAACTCTAGCCAGTAGCACTGAATATATCAGTGGTATCAAAAGCTCCAAGAGACCCAGAGAATTACTAGAGTTGTTCAGAGGTGGTTATTCAGCAGGTTCTGACCAGTTCTGGAGAACCGGTAGCAGAAATTTTGAGTAGTTTGGAGAACTGGCAAATACCACCTCTGACTGGCCCTGCCCCCATCTATTCTCTGCCTCTTGGGTCCCAGCTGATCAGCTGGGTCTTCTTTTGTTGCCCTGCACAGGAGAACAGAGCTGGAAAGCAGGTTAGTGGGGTGTGGATTCTGCAGTAACTTTCCCCCAGGAATGGGGAGGGAATGGAGATTTTTCAGTAACCTTCCCCTAGGAGTGGGGTGGGAATGGAGATTTGACAGTATCCTTCCTCTGCCACACCCACCAAGCCACGCCCACAGAACCTGTAGTAAAAATGTTTGAATCCCACCACTGGGGTTACTCTCCCCATCTAGTTCCAGAGACAATCACTCAAAGAAACATCCATTATTATCAAGGGGACAGTCCAACCTGCCAATTTCATCAGGGAAGAATGGTAAAGGAATAAGCAAAGGAATTCTCATGTCTCTACATCCAGTAACTGTTCACATCCTTAAGATCTACAAGATAAAAATAATGCACATGAATGGAATGAGCAATTGCCAAGATCACTTCTTGGCTATCTGGAATCCAGATTGTGACAATTATGATCACTCTATCTGCAAATAACAATGAAAACTGCCCAAAGTGAGCCTTTGGACATACCATTTTCTCTGCCCCAGCGCTTTCTAAAAAAAAGCATATGCTGTGCAATGCAACACAAACAACAAAGCAAGCCTCCTTTGCTTCATCTTCTGCTCCAGAGTTGGAATTCAATGACTGATTCCATCTCTATCCAATAAACATTATTATTATGCTTTTCCACTTGTATATCATGACATAGACAAGCAAAATTAGGACTACCATCCATTTAGTTCATTCTCATTAAAATGCCAGATCAGACTGGCTTCATGATTTTTTTAAAAAGGGATTATTGCCTCCTCATAGCTGAGATACGTCTTTCACACATACTGTACATGCTCATACACACTGACTGCCTAGATGACCTGTACTAAAGCAATCTTCCCTTGAGCCAGAAACCATGTGCATTTATAATCCAATCTCAAAAATTCAATTTCTGGGAAATATGATTGACTTCAGTTGCATCTGCATGATAACGATTATCTGGGCATATTTCAATTAGTTATGTCACATCTTGGCTAATGAAATATGTTTTATGTTGGGAATTGCTATGACTTATGTTCTTGCATCAGAGATCCAATCATTTAATGGATGCATGTCATCATTATTATGGGGTTATCTTAGGCTGTTAACCAGGGCAAGACACAAGAAAGGAAAACACTGTGCTGGTTAAGTTTTTTTACTAAATACAATTAAACATGTTGGTGTTATCCCTGAAAAGCCTAAAGAACTTAGAGTCCAAGAGATCTATAGAAATGGTCCGTTTGATAATTTCCTACTATCAAAGATTCAGCTAGTTTACATGTGAAAGAAAGCTCTTCAGGTTGCATTTGGAAAGACAGCAAAAGTGGCAGCTTCTAAGTACAAATTCATTTTAATCTTTCACTTTTAAAAACTTCCAGTTCTGTATTTCAATTTATTTATTTTTTTCAGTTGCTTTGGAGTCTTCATTAAATAGAAATGCAACATATTGAACCAGATATTTGGATGACTCATTTTTCTTTTTCTTTTGCAGATTCAAGCTTTCAATATTGAAAATAACGTATTTTCCTATGCAAGCGACTGCACATCATTTTTCACACCTGGAATTTGGATGGGTCTCGTCACCTCCCTAATTTTATTATTGATCCTTACCTATGGAATCCACATGATTTTGAATCTTACCACCAACAGTAGATTTGATGACCCCAAAGGTCCAGCTCTTTCAGTCCCTCAAACAGAGTAATGACGAAATTGTAGTTTTGAAGATCGTAGCTTCTCTGTCATTGGCTGGGCTATCTAAGGCCAATGAGCTGAGCTGAGTTTAATAAGTCCAGGGCTTCTGAGAGTGTCAGATAACTTATACTTGCTATGGGAGGAATTATATGCAAAGAATTAAAAATATGAGTTGCCTTCTTTGAAAAAGTGGGTTTTTTTAAGTATAGGAGACAATACAATAATACTTCTGCCACCCTTCATTCCGCCTCTTAATAATTACCAAAATTAAAATTCTGAGGAAAATCTGAGATTATTCATAGTTGTTTCCAATTATTAAAGAGATCAGTCTCTAGAGTCAGCTTTATAAATGGAATTTTTAAAAACCTATTATGCAGGTATTTAAGGAATGATTTAAATAAGGTCTTATTAAGAAAATGTACATTGAGATTAAAAATTCATCCTAAGCACATTTTAACAGAAAAGCAGGATATATATTTTAAAACTTTACTTTCTTGTATCTTCTTAAATATAACATTCATGTCTAATGCTGTGATCAGGTGAAATAGAAGAAATACTGCCAATTTCCTTTTTTTAAAAAAATACTCGGTATTAAAGGTCCTGTTATGCAAATGTATTTCTAACTGCAGTTGAAATTGAAACTGAGTTGCTTTCTCTAATCATCTTATCGGAGTGTTTTGCAACCTAAATAATAAAATGAATTTGAGGCACAGTCATATCGAAACTGCACGTTTAGTACTGCTGAAAAAAATGAGGATAATTGAGCAACTGTCACTTAACAATTATTATTTTTCATTTCCCATTTTTTATTTTGTTGTGGGGCTACTATGAAGGGGGTTTAAAATGATGACTACTACCAGATGGCAGTTGAAAGAAAATTTCTCTTGTTGCCATCTAATGGTTGACCAGATTTTTTTCAGCCCAGATATATTAGTTTTTGCCCCAGAAAGGTACAGAAAAGCACAGGATCACATTTACCAACATCCTCAAGCTTTTAGACTTGCATCTCAATTTTACTTTACTTTTTTCATCCATGCTTTTTCTTATTCCTTCAAGAAAACCAAAAGCATGCTTTGTTCGGGTATTTTCCCACGTCATTGTAGTTGTGCTTTTAAAGTTGTAGCGACTTTTCGGCAGAATCTCATCTGCCATCATCAGGCTTCTGTATTGTGTTCATCTGTGAGTCTGGCTTTTATAGTGGTTTCAGATTTAAATTTGGGGCAGCCTATTGCTGTGCCAGAATGGTTTTTTCTTCACCCTGATTGGTTGGGAGTCTTGGTCTGTGTTTATTGGTCTTGGAGTTTGCTATGTTCTGATTGATTGGTGTTTCTAATATCACCTGTCTGTTTTTTGGCTCTTTTTGTCTCTTGATTGGCTGGCAACATTGTGTTGCTTTATTGGAGCCAAAAAAGAGAAGCCTGATGATGGCAGATGAGATTCTGCTGAAACGTCACTACAACTTTAAAAGCACAACTACTATGACGTGGGAAAATACTGGAGCAAAGCAGAATGCCATATATATATATAATATATATATATATATACATACATACATATACATATACATACACACACACACACACACACACACACATATATATTTGTTACAGCAACAGATTCTTGTAGGTCTGAAATAATTGCTGTATCCTCTTACTTTTACTTTCCAGAAAAGTTTTCCTTCTATGGGCTGAGGCACCTTTTATGTTTATTTATTCTATTTATTTAGCGTATGGCACGGGTTAGCCAGGGATCACCGAGGTGACTGGCTGCCTCTGTGAAAGGAATTTTTTTGGTTGGAGTTATCTTTACCCAATGGGACGCCTGAATGCCGGTAGGCAACCAGGGGAGGCCCTTTTCTTGTCCTTCTGCGGTTTATTCGCTCACGGGAATTGAGCCACCGAGCTGCCAACCTCAGGGGTATGCAGGCCCAGCGTCTTAACACATGAGCCACCATGGTGCCCACCCTTTATGTGATTGTTGATTAGTTTGCAGCACTTCTTTCTGATTCCCAAGATCATTCCCACATTCCATTACAGTCTTAGAGTTTGCTCATCTGAAGTCACTTTATTTTGCCCTTCTTCCCACACACCATGAGCACATGCCCTTAGTCCTCCTAACATGATATAGTTATTAGCCTTTACCTATACCTATCATGCATTCACTGTAAATAAGTGTCCCTAAACTCTTATTATTATAAAGCCTACTTTACAAATAGTTGTTCAGGCTGATTCCAACTTTTGGGAGCTCCCACATACCACCCACAAAGAATACTTAACCTCCAATAGTTATGAGAAGAAATAATCACATTGGGCTATGCACTAGGACATGTTGGTGTCTCAGGTTTTCAAAGAGGACCTCGGGTGTCATTATCCCATCTATTCATGATAAATCTTTTTTTGTTGTCATTTGTAGTTTTCCCTAAAACAAGAATTCTAGGTGGAACTTTCTCTACGGTAATTGTATTAGAGGAGGAACTAGAAGTAGGGCAAATTGCCAGTCTGGTGCAGTGCTTAAGGCACCAGGCTAGAAACCAGGAAATTGTGAGTTCCAGTCTGCTTTAGGCATGAAAACCAACTGGTTGACCAGTCACTAACTCACAGCACATGTTTTTGTGTGGAGAAAATAGGAGGAGGAAGGAGTTATGTTCACTACCCTCAGTTATATATAAAAATAATCTTTAAAAAATATTTAAAATATAGATAAAATAGAGTTTAAAAATCTTTATAAAATAGAGAAGAAACAAATAGAAGAAGGTATGGAAAGATGGCTCCAAGCACGGGTCAAGTATTTCAGCGGAAACACACACAACCAAGAGTTCTCTCAACCAACAGGAAAGCAAACAATCATTTTCAGTATCAGAATTAAGTGAATGAATGAAATGAAGTCTACCCTTGGCTTTCTTTTGAAACTCTAACCCAGTTCCTTCTTCTGCCATCAAGCAACAATAAATACTTTCTTGTAATTTGTCTGTTGTGCCGAGTTTCTTTTCCACAGGATTATGTCAGCCCTGTAGAGGACTCTGAGGGGCAGCAGGGATAGGTAAGAGTATTGGATTATATGGATCAAATAGTATAGGTTTGCTTACAAAGTAGAATTCACAGACATCTGCAGAAATACTGAGAAAAAGAAAATGCTTCCTCAGCAACCAGGGTCAAAATAGCTTTTGGTCTGGCATATATTGCATATTTTCTATTACATGAGGTAATATATAACAAAAGATATCCAGAATAACTAACAGTTGAATGTAAATGAGACAAAGGATAAAACATTGTTGCATTTTACTGAAATTTTGGAAGTGCTGACACCAACATAGGTAAGCTGAAGGTTACTGAATAGTAGTATGATTATTATACAATAATATAATGTATAGTAGTAATGCTTAATAATGAGACCTGAATAATTAGGACCAATTACCAATTTATCAGAAAATTCTGTCATGAGAAATATAATCAATGTTATCTCGCTTGGTTTTTGATCTTTTATTCCCTAAGAATCCTTGGAGAGATTGAGGGAGTAGACAAGCATTATTGACAGACTTATCTTGTTATTGGACCCTGGACTGTACAGCATGTCATTATGTTTTAGCTTGGACAAAACTTACAAGCATCGTTGATTTGTACATGCAATATAATGGCTTCGCTTACGAATTTAATAAAGTATATCTTGTTTTATTTCAGATTATGCCATTGTACACAGAGATCATATATAGCTGAAGCACAATGTATATAGTACCACAGCTTGTACAATTGTAGCTGTTGGACTTCGTAATGTGAAGATACTATAGGTTATCTTTTCCTAAATATCTGGATCATGGTGCCAGAAATAGACTGAGTGAAACTATGTTTAAGCAGGGATGGGCAGGTTTACCTCCTCCGCATATTTCACCTGCCTGTTAATTACTTTTCTCCCACGTAGGTCTTTCCTACCAAACCAACTTGGATAGAGCAAAATAAAAGGAAGATGGGAAAACCTGGCCTAGATAGATAGATAGATAGATAGATAGATAGATAGATAGATAGATAGATAGATATAGTGTGTGTATATGTATGTATAAATAGATATTGTGTGTGTGTGTGTGTGTGAGAGAGAGAGAGAGAGAGACAGAGAGAGATTATGTGTATATACTATATAATATGTGTATACACACACATACACACACACACAAACTGCCTGAAGAAATAGCAGATATTCCAGCATCTCACAAGATTTTCTCTTTCCCAGACACAAGTCACAGAAAAATTAATATGGGTTCTGGTAGCATGAAAGAAAGTTCGTGAGACATGGGCAATGAAAGGATTTGATATCCGTCAACCTTGTTAGAGTTTAAGAGTTGTGGACAAATCATTATTCATGTTTTCTTTTGTTACAATATGCTTCCGTAGCATCATTAAAGAGTAATAGAATAAAACTTTTATTGAATTAGTCATTTGACTATATCAAAAGTATAAAACTAATACAATTATACAAGCAGATGCAGACAAAACAATAGGACATGTTCAGAATAAGTCATTACTCCTCCAGTGATTTAAATATTCCATCCTTTTGGAAATGGCCTTTGAAAAATGACATGCCGATTCATTCCATGAAAAAGGTAAGACAGTTTCTCTCCAGTGCTCTCTTTTTAATTTTTAAATAAGAGTCTAAATAATCAGCTCTTTTGGCAGAGTGCAGTTTGCAGTCAAAAAGAATAGTTCAAAGTTTTCGATGGCTGGTGCTCCACAAATATCAAAGGAACTTCATGAACTCTCTTACTATAGAGTCTAGTAGTTTGAAATTAGCTCTAGAAAGAATTCTGGAGATTTTGAGCCATAAAAGTTGTTAAAATATTTTTTTCTGACTGGGAGCCCAATCTGTGTTGCGCCAACCAGTGGTGGGATTCGATTTTTTTTACTGGTGGTTCTGTGGGCATGGCTTGGTGGGCGTGGCAGGGGAGGGTAAAATCTCAAGTCAGAGGTGGTATTTGTCGGTTCTCTGTACTCCTCAAAATTTTCGCTACCGGTTCTCTAGAACTGGTCAGAACCTGCTGAATACAACTTCTGGAGCTAACAAGACTTAACATATTTAACTGCCACAATATCATCCTAGGCAGACTCTTTGAAGGTTTTTTTGGGGGGGAACCTTTAAATTTGTTTGGACTAGGAACTGGATGGAGAATCCATATTGCGAGTTGACATTTGAAAGTGGGGCAACTCATTAAGAAATAGATAGACTTACAATGTCTTCATTTCCATTATTTGTTAATATGTACCATAAAGTATTCTCTTCGTAACATTGTTCACCCTCTCTTTGTTCCTCCAATTTATTCCAGAGTTGTCCTATTCTATCAGATTATCCCCAAAAGACTTTGCCAACTGTAAAGACCATCATCCGCCACTTACACTTTTTCATCAATTGAGAAGGAAAACACCCTTCAGGAGATGGGGATTTTTAAAGTCACCCTCCTCCTTTCCATCACCAGGTGGCAGTCAAATAACATTTTTTTGGTCTGATTCATTGGAATCTCCTTCCCCTGACCTCTGAGATACATTCTGAGCAAAGGAAAGATGCAATAAAAATGGGCATCTGGAAAATTAAAGAACAAGTATTGATCTCTCCATCATTTTTAAGGACTGATCTCAATGACGGATATGGTTTCCTCTCCAATCTGAATAGGGAGGCAGTAAAATCATTGCTGAAACAACATAGCCATGAAATCTCATCTTCTCTGCAAGAGATGGAATTCAACTTGCATTTGGAGACCCCAAAATATGGTAGTAGGCCCCATACACAATTTGAGCTAATCTGAGCAATCGCTCATAATTGGATAAAACTCTTTGATCCTTGGATTTTAGGAGGGAACGGAAATTTCCAGTCCCTGATAATCATTAATCTAATTAATTAGATAAATTATTATCTAACCTTTTTAAACTAAATGCCAATAGAATCCATGGAACACAGTAAATTTCCTATTACAATGAATGATAAATAAAAAGTTTACTTAGCATTATTTTTACTGCATTCAATGAGCTAATTCCCAAATAAGCAAATATAAAGTTATAATTTTTCAATGTGACTTTTAATTCTATATCTGTGTGAGTCCTCACAACTAGTAATATACAATATCAAAAAAATCCACTATGGGTTCATGTATCTCCTTCTGCACTAAGTTTGGATATGTCTCTCAATGCCTCTTCCCACATTATTCCTAAACTGTAAATGTTTAATGTTGCAGAAGAATGAACAATAAAAATAAATCTTAGGAACTCAAAAATGCCAGGAGATTAATAAATGTCAGGAAACAAACAAGGGGAAAAATTACAACCATAAAAAACCCCTTAAAATAGTTGAAAACTGAAAGCATCACTCAAAATCATTGAAGTGCTTAAGACAAACAAACGCAAACCCTAAAATGTAATTGAATCTCTGTTTTTTAACACCCTGGGAAACAAAGTCAGAGAAATATAGATTCAGTGGACCTGAATCTTTAACTTCTAGAACCTGATGCTTTTCTTTAAAAAAAAATAATATTTATTGCTTCATCATAAAAAATAAAACAGAAAAACAAACTAAATGAAACAAAACAAAAGCATACATTCAACACTAGCAACAACAGAAAAGAAAAAAAATAGTTTATTATCTCAAACACTTAAATAAGACTTTTGGATTATTTTTTTATATTATGTCTGACATAATGTTACATAATCAAGGAAGAGAAGGAAGAAGTATTGTGTGAACGTGTGCCATTTTCTGCCTCTGGGTGGAGTTTACTTAATTTAAAAACAAGATTGTTTAGTTTCTAAATCTTACAAAGTTTGGTTTAAAAACAACTGACTGTATGATGCAGGGGGTTACAGCTGTGCATATATATTACATATATATTTACACGCACACACATATACACATAGATACATACATATACGTATATATGGGACTGGCTAATGCTTTAGAGTCATCAAGTGTAACATCCTACCCTGTTCAGGAAACCATATTGACACATATTTCCTTTTTCAACTTTGGTGGTGTCATCTTGATTAGGACATATTGTACTGACTGAACTCAAAAATGAAAAGGATAATTTCATTATCCTTTCCTGGATCAGCGGTCCCTACTCACAGTCACTCATGGTCACTTCCTGTCTTGATTATTGCAACATGTTCTACATGGGGCTGCCCTTGAAAAGCACCCGGAAGCTCCAGTTGGTGCAAAATGCAGTGGCCCACATGGTTTTATGCAGACCCTGGTGTGCACATGTGTCACCTTTCCTGCAGGAGCTGCATTGGTTGCCAATTTGCTTCCAGGTGCAATTCAAGGTGCTGGTTATCACCTTTAAAGCCCTTCATGGTTTGGGACCAGATTATCTGAGGAAACATCTCTTGCCAGTGACATCTACCCAACCCATTAGAGCGAGGAGGCAGGGAATGTTGCGGGTCTCACCCCTGAGGGAGATATACCTATTGAGACCCAAAAGAAGGGCCTTCTCCGTGGTGGCTCCATCTCTCTGGAACATCATTTCCCTAGAGATTAGAATGGCCCCCTCATTAAAACTCTTCCGAAAGGCACTGAACACCTGGTTTTACCAGGCGGCCTGGCAAACCCAGAGAAGGATGGAGCCCATCAAATGGCTAGTGTGATCTGCTGTGGTCGGGGTGGGGGATGGGAGTTGGTTTTGGGGTTTTTGTTGTTGTTGTTGTTTTCCCAGATTTTGTTCTATTGTACTTTACTAATTTGATGCTTTTTGTTACTTTTTATTGTTTTTTTTTTTTGTTCTAAACATAGTTTTACATTGTGTAAGCTACCTCGAGACGCCATGGGTGAATAGGCAGCAACATAAATTAAATATATAGTAAATTTATGGTATCAAAAGTAAAGAAAAAAGTTTGTACTTCAGCCCTTACTATCACTATTCACCTTTTCCAAGACACAGTTATGTCCAGTGTTTCTTGGGTATAAGAAGGAAATAGGGAACAGGAAGAAAGAAAAATGTTCAGTCTGTGATGATACAACTGGGAAATTCTGTCACTGAATACTAGACTTTCTAGATAATATATTATCTATTCCCTGTAGAATGCTACTAGCATTTCCTGTTCTTGCTTGGTTCTTCTCAACTTTCAAACTGCTAAAATGCTTTGTAATATAGTTACGTATATATTACATAATTGATCAATACTTCTAGAGCCAATGTCTGAAAAAATATTGTTTTAAATCTAATAAGCTTACACAATAAAAAAAACAATACATAAAGGAGTTTAGAAATAAAGATGGAGTGGAAAGCATTAGACATCAAGAGAATTGTGAAAGTTTCAAAACAGCTGAATGTAAGAGATAAGTTCTATTAAAATAAAGATAGCAGTGTAATTAGGGAGAAGGGTCACCATTTAAATACTAAAATGTACCAGATGTAATGCCACAAATAACAGTACCAAAGAATAAATAAATGTCCAAAAAGGATATGAGAAAAAAGTAGGAATTGTTGGTAGAAGATGGAGGATAAGGCTTCAAATATTTTTCATTGTAATTGTGAAATACCACAGTAGTTTCTCCCTTTAACCTGATCTCCTGAATATATGACATTTATCTGTGACTAGATATACAGTGATCATGTCTACATATGATTACATATGTAGGTGAAAGGAAATGATTTATTGGGATTTATTTCAGAAAAACATCCACTTAGGTTCATCTAAAAATGGCCATTATTTTACATAGCTAACTTAACTACATGGGAGCCATCATGGAGATCATAGAACCCAATGAATTGAACTTAAGTCAGTCTGGCCATTATAGAGTCGGAGAGTTCTGTAGTTCTCACTAATATTTAATTATTTCAGTTGTTTCAAGAAGTGAGAGAGCTAGATAAAGGCAGCAATCGGTTACTGAACAATGCAACGGAAAGTGTTGGCTCCACCTGAGGAAAAGAAAGGCTCCATTTTACACAACAACAGGTCTTGGGTAATGCTGCCCTGCACTGACATATTGGGATTATTGGAGCTTTGTCTCTGTTCAGAAAGACCAACTGGGTCTAAGTAACTTTATCACTGAGAGACCTTTATGTTCAAATTACTCCTGAAGATCTTAACAAAGCATTCAAATTTATTTTCAAACCTAGACCAAACAATGTAGTGGTCAGACTACATTGAATTTACAGTGGCCAGACTGCATTGAAAAGTATGTTATGAAATTTGAAACCAGGGGTTAAAGAGTTCCTTGTTTCGAGAACTGGGGATTTTGAAGCAGGACAGAGAGACCTTAACAAGGGGTGGATTCCTCTTACCTCTTTTGTTGTGCCACGCCTCTCAATATACACACATCTAGGAGTATCTCTTCCTTTAATTTCTCTTCCTACGTTAAAGACTGACGAAACTGGAATACCTGTTCTTTGATCTACTATTAGCTGAAGCTGTTTCCATAATAAATTCACCTCCCATCTAGGTTTTCCTGCTCATTTGCCAGGAGATGGATTGAACACACTATTGTAATTTGGACCTACTCTTTTCCAGTTGCTGGTATGTTCTTGAACATTTTTCCCCCTCCCAAGTAGCTTTAACAATCTGGTTTTCAATAACATTCTTGCTCCTGGTCTTTTATTGGTTTTATAAAATAGTTGGGTTTTCTTTATATACTTTCAGCAAAATAATTGTAATTAGCAACATGGGAACCAAGAAAAGTGCCAGATTCAGCTAATATAAGCACAGTGCAGCTGTTTAATACAAATGTATTCAATATCTTCTGTGAGATCTCTCTAGGAAATATAATGTTTTATCAGTGCCCTTTCAGCCTGAGCATGAAGAATATGCTTATCCTTGAGATTTCTTTAAAAACCTACCATCTAGTTCTGGACAAAAGTAATCTGGGTGAAGTAAGAACAAAGTATATTTTTGAATGATAAGTGAAATTTTATCTTATACCCATATTGCTTCCTAAAGGGGAAATGGATGGATTTCATGTTTGGTATTTCTAATTTAGAAAGCTGGGTGGATACTATTTACAATGGGCATTTTCTCCTTTGGCATTGATTATGAAATCCCACAGAATATTCTCAATCATGAATCAAAGAAATATCATGGCATGTGATAGACAAGTGAAAAAAAAACCAAATTACGGTCTCTTTAAGCTAAGTTCAAAGTTAGTTCAAATTGAGGCATCACAATTTATATTTTTCCTCATGTGATTGTATAAAAAGTTTAACACTATTTGATGAAATTATCATGGCACAGTTTACTTTGGAATAATCTAATTTCTGGGGAATAGTTGTGTTGGCAAACCATAAAATTACCTTCTCTGTTGCAACATTTTGATTGGCCTCCAGTTTTTCCTTTAGAAGGCTGAACTGCTCAAGGGAGCACAGCCATTCCTCAAGAAATCTATTTCTTAAGAACCACATCTTTTTTTTTTAAGAGAAAAAGACACTAGTGCTAAACAATGTTTCAGGAGGATGTGTTTATCTGGGATCTAATGGAAACAGCAGATACAGGAACACACTTTCCTTTAAAAGATAAATATGAGATATGATATAAAGGAAGATACAGTATATACAGATATAGGATGGAATGATGTCAACAGTAGTTTTCTGCTGGCCTGTTGGTTAAAGTTTTGTTAATATTATATGACATCAACATTTATATAGATGAGTGTCTGTAAATATCAAAAGTTTCTCATGCTGTCCTTTTGTGGCTGTTCTATCCCTCGTCACCATAATAGTACCGCTCCTCTGTTCTATGCAAGACAGTTAACTTTGTAAAATTGTCCCCATCTGATATCTAGCATGAGGCACATAAAATGATAATTGGGAGATTTTTCTTGAAGGTGAAGTATGAGGTGTCACCACTTCTCTCCCATTAAATTTCTTACTGTTTTCTTATTGAAATGGACATACTCAGGTTAGGTTTTTTTGCTCTAAATCAGAAAAGGCACATTTGTAGAAGTTCTCTCATGGTAGAGCATAGATGCTTATTCATTTATTTTTTCTTAAATTATACTATATTCTTTTGGATAACTCAAGACGGCAGATGTCAAGGAGGTTCAAAAGCTACCGTGATCCTTTAAACCAGATTACAGAAAAGACAACTCTTTGTTAATATCAATAATCATTGATAAACAAGCCCGTGCGTCTTTGGCATAGAAAGGTGGTTTTTTTTCTGCTAAAGAGAATGAACAGAGTATTTCCTCCTCTCCTAGTGTATGTTGTGAAAAATGACCTGTATTCAGATCTTACATGAATGTGGATCCTCTGTTAATAACAGCAGCTTAATTATTTTTAGGCTTCAATGCAAGCCTGAAAAGATGGTGCTGCTGGTGCTGCCACTTGAATGCATTAAAATTAATGCTGTTTTTCTAACTTCTACAGAAATTAACCTTTTAATTTATATTACTACCTACATCACTTCCCAAAATCTTTTCTGAGGACTTTTGCCCCACCCCCACCCCCACCCCAAGTATGTTAATTTACGCCCTAGTAGGGGAAATAAAAAATGATCAAGCTCTCTGTTGTTAAAAAGTATTATGCATTTTCTTTATATCTCCTCTTGGGATTTCAGAGATGCTTTGTAAATAATTGACAAGCTCCTTTAAAGAAGGAGGAAAGGGTCAAATTATGGAAAGTATTCATTAAAATCTCAATCACAAAATATCAAAAGGCCACTACAGTGTTTGGTTCTATTTTCTTGAAGTTCAGGTTATCTGTCAAAATCCAAGTGAGTTATAATCAAGAGGTGATGTCTGGCAACATCCTATGATGATAGATGATTCAGAAAAATAATTTGGTTTTCAGCTACATGAAGACTATTACTATAAGTAGATTGCAGAACTGGAGATGATGTTGATCTGTCATATTCAGCAACAAATATCACCAAAGGAGTTTGAAATAATCCATCAGAGCAAATCTATCATGTGAAAAGTTGTATCAGTTAAAGCTGTATTATTATTTCAGGCAGAGAAATCTTGCTCTAAGTTGAATTTAATTATTTTCTTTAAAGAACATGTCAGAAAATATTATATGTTAAGAGACGCAGCGAATCATAATATCTATTTAATGGCATAAGTAAGTAAGTAATTAATGGCATTTGTAAGTAAGAATTTCTATCCCAGAAGACTAAAGAGAGGTGCAATGCAAAGCAAATTATTTTAAGAGGTAAGCTGATTTATCTCAGCCTTTAGCAATGTTTATAATCTATGTATAGAGTATAGCTTTTATTTGCCCCATCCAGTAGAGCAGTCATGATAAATGCAAATTATGGAAATTTGAATCCAACAGGTCCCTTGCTGTCAATTAGTTTGGTATGGCTATTCATGGTTTTGAGTGGTTCCTGCTATGTTAGAACCAGGAAGATTAAGAAAAACCTCTTCGTAGCAGAATATCTGTGGTGACAAGATAATGGAGAGTGATAATACTTTATCACCACCATCATGTCTTCTTTTGATAGAAGCACAAGACTTCTCCAATAGTCCTTATTCTATCATTTGATTAACAAAAGCCCAGTCTTGATTCAGATCTACCAACTTATGATGTCACTATTTTTTTCTCTCATGCTAGTGCCAGAAGCAAGTCAGATGGATTCCTCATAAAAGAGAAAAGACGGGGATAGGAATGTGATCAGTTTGAGAATGCACAGAAACAAGACACAAGTAGGCTAGTGTAGAGGAGATGATTGTAAAAGAGGGATTCTATTTTTCAAACTTATTGTTGCTTCCACAAATTTTTCCAATTTGTGGGATCAAATTATTTTCCAAGGCACCAAAAAAGCAAGATGAGAAATAATGGATGGAAACTAACCAAGGAGAGAAGAAATCTAGAATTAAGGAGAAATTTCCTAACAGTGAGAACAATGAACCAATGGAACAGTTTGCTTTCAAAAGTTGTGGGTGCTCCATTACTGGAGATTTTCAAAAAGAGAATGGACACTTATCTGAAATAGTACAGGTCTCCTGCTTGAACAGGGATTTGACCTATAAAACCTCCAAGGTCCCTTCCAACTCTATTATTCCATGTTCTATTAAAAATCCATTTTCAAAATCTTATCATACTAGTTAATATTTGCAAACTAAAACAATGCCTTATTTTCTACAAAGGACAGAGAATTCATAAAGCTATCATGTGACAAAGGAATCACCAACTGCATAATTTAATTTAGATTAGTTCATCAAATGTAGAAAATGTCCAGAAAAATTGACCACAAAGGCCAATGGAGTGAAAAAATAAATTAGAGGAAGGGAACTGAGTATCTAATTAGAAGAAAAGCAAGTGACATTTCTTATTTTATCTCAGACTCTGGTATCTGGAACTCAAAGCCAGTATAGATCATACAGTGAGCGGTATTAGGGTTCTAAAATCTTCATTTCTTTGATATTCTGGCTGTGTGTTTATAACTATCTCTTAAATATGAGACATGAACTTTTAACTAAATATAAATTGAGAAGGAAATAAGAATGGCGTTCATGCTGAAAATACCCATTTAAAAACCTACAGACAGTCTTCCAGAAAGTTTAACAGCATTCAAAAAACTCTTAAGCGTGAGTAGAAACTGTTCAGCTTCCTTCATACATACATAAAAGAGATTTTTGAGTACTTATCAAGGAATGAGCTGGAAAAGAAAACACATATATTAGACCTTTGACAATTTCAGATAACAGATAATCAGAGTTGGAAGGAACCTTGTAGGTCGTCTAGTCCAACCCCGCACCCAAGCAGGAGACTCTACATTTCTGACAGATAGCAGTCCAATCTCTTCTTGAAAGTCTCAAGTGATGGCGCTCCCACAACTTCTGAGGGCAAGGTGTTCCATTGGTCGATTGTTCTCACTGTCAGAAAGTTTCTCCTTATTTCTAGGTTAAATCTCTCCTTGTTCAATTTCCATCCATTATTCCTTGTCTGGCCTACAGGAGCTTGAGCAAATAGCTTGATCCCTTCCTCCCTGTGGCAGCCCCTCAAATATTGGAAGACTGCTATCATGTCTCCCTTGGTCCTTCTCTTCACTAGACCAGCCATACCCATTTCCTGCAACCATTCTTCATATGTTTTAGTCTCCAGTCCCCTAATCATCCTGGTTGCTCTTCTCTGTACTTTTTCTAGAGCCTCAACATCTTTAATTTCTTTGTAACATCCATGAAGCTTAGACACAGTGATTTGGCAGGATTGTTCAGACAGGGAGAAATCTTCTGCCACACTTACTTTGGATTTAGTTATATTGTCATTGTTCGGTTGGATTTTTCTTTGTTGGGCTTGAGATAGAATGTGTACTGGAGTGAAACAAAAATAAACATGCAAGCAAACAAAATGATAAAATGGAGTAAGACATTCTCTCTGATGCTGCCATGCTGATAAGCATGTAAATAAGGATCTGAGAATATCTGTATAACTGATATTTTTGCATTCTGACTAAATGATTCTAACATAAAAGGATCTGTAACTTGAGTTCACAGATCCAAGTTAATGAGGACAGGAAAACTGAACAAGATAGAGCAAATAAACAAGGCCTAAAGTAAAAATCAAACATAATCCCAAAATGGCATTCATAAATCAAATATTCAACAGCCTCTTCTCTGCATACATGAAAATACTTATTTTAAGGGATACTTTAATGAAGTGTCTACCTAGACCAATACAAAGGCATTGATTCTAGCTTTACAAAAGTTTGAGAATAGTAAAATAATTCTGTTTCTAGCATACCCTTACCTGTCGTTAATGCCACTCTAAGAGATCCTGGAAAGTATAAATTCCAGGGTAATTGAATATTGGGTATCACTATATTCAGTGTGAACATTCAGTGTTTTTTATTTGACTATTTTCCTGTTTGCCCAAATGCCAAGTGTTTAATTGTTGTTTTTTCACTAAAAACATATCAAGAGATAACAAAGCAATCCTGACAAATGCAATATATAAAGCTAGGAACCAAACTGTTGTAGACTACTTTACCTAGTCATTAAAAGGAAAAGGTATTACTCTGCATTCTACAAAATTGCAAAACTGAAATGCAAAACAACTGATACACAATTATGTGCTCTAAATATGGGATATTGGAAAAAAAGAAATAGGTTTTTCCATTGGAGATCTAAAACTCTGAAGCCCTACAGAAAAACCAAAACTGAGGACTAACCACAAAATGTCAACTTTGAATACCCAAAAGGTTGCATATATTATTAAACTGCCCCTTCTATTTACATCAAAGGGGATTTTTCTTTTCCTTTTAAATGAAATCTACCCTACACAAGTCTTCTGAGGTGTCCAGGAAAAGGAAGAGTAGAAGGCATTGCTTCAGTTTCTAAACTATGAAACTTTTTAAAAAATGTGATTCATTTATCCAATACCAAAAAGTTTGAAAATCAAAACTTCCACACTATAGTCATTAAGATGGAGCAAGGACGGATTTGGAAATGAAGGGTTGGTCAAATTACCTCTATGATGAATATAATCAATAATAAATACAAGTATCTCTTGTCCATAGAACATAGTTCAACTTCTCCCATAAACTTTTCCTTGGAACAGGATCAAAGGCAGATTTCAAATCCAGAAAGGCTACATATAGGTCTTTACCAGATGCTAGCATATTGCTCAACTAGGTGACTCAGTACAGTATTGTAATGTGGTTCTATCTTTTCTGAAGGTTACCTATAATTTAGCACCTGGTAAGCACTTCTCCAAATTATAGTTTCCTACTCAAATAGCTGGCAATTATTGAAAGCAAGCTAATAGACCTATAATTGTCAGAGCTGACTTCCTCACCTTAGCTATGGGTAATAACAGCTTGAAACTAAGTCATAGGTAAATAGGTTGTTCTATTTTTCAGTGAAGTAGATTTTCCATTAGAGCAATGTTTCTCAACCTTGACCACTTTTAAGATATGTGGACTTCAACTCCCAGATTTCCCCAGTCAGCATGCTACCTGGGGAATTCTGGGAAATAAAATCCACGTATTTTAAATTTGCCAGCTTTAAAATGTGTGAGAAGTGCTGCATTAGAGAACGTGGAAAATCCATCAAACCTCAGAATGACTTGATAACACTGTTCAAAGAGGAGGAAATCAAATATCTCTGTTGGTCCAGCAAGACAACCATTTTCCTTCCACTTCTAAACATTACAGATTTAAATATTTTATTTTGATATCAGTACTGGTGAGCTAGGCTAGCTTATGCCTGCAGTGATTATAAAGCAGTCTGTGCTCTTTCTGGCCCAATGGAGTCTTTAATCAAGCCAGGTTTGAGAAGATTTGTTTTTTTAAGTAAATTCTTCCATCTGCATTCCAAGCATCCTGCAATACAGCTATGAAATATGCATTGGCCCATCCACGTAAAGCAGATCTAATATTGTTAGCTTCTTTTGCTGCTGCTTTGAGAATTAGAATCTGGGGAGAAACAAACAAAAACTATGTTTGGTCTGCCTAGCTTCAGACTGCTGTACTTTATTATATCTATAAATGGGAGGATTCTGAGGGTTAGGAGAAAGCAACAGTCAGCTGAACAGGCTGAGTATGAAAGACAAACGATCACTTTCTGTTTAAAAGTTTAGTGAAAAGCTGCCAATTGCAAAGCAGGAAACAAGAAAGCCCCTAGCAGGGGCTAGAATGTAGCTTACCTCACAAGAAACCTCGTATGAAATAAATTTGTATTTTCCAGATAACCAAAACAAGGATTTAATGAGAACAATAAAACAGTGGAATGGCTAGTCTTCAAAAGTTGTGGGTGCTCCATCACTGGAGGGTTTTTTTTAAAAAGTCTGGACAGTCTTGACAGTCAGGTCACCTGATTGAGCAGTGGGTTGGACTGCAAGACCTCCAAGATCTTTTCCAACTCTCTTATTCTGTTAAAATTCTGTTAAGAATCCTATCAGTGAGTCATAGACTGAGGCAATCTGTCATCCAAATCAGGCCAATATTGGGAAAAACAATCATGAGATTTTTAGAAGACCTAACTTAATTGGGGCAAACAAGGGAACCAACAAAGCCTTTCATATTCATGTGTAGACAAAGCATTAGAAAAGATCACAATCATGGCCTATTAAAAATCATGGCTGGCTGGGGAATTCTGGGAATTGAAGTCCACAAGTCTTGAAGTGGCTAAGGTTGGACACCCTTATTTTACTGCCTCCTAATATTTTCTTATCAAATGAGGGAGAACATAAACTGATCAGCCGAAGACTACCCATCTCTAGTTAGTTAAACTCCTCATGTCCCCAATCACAATGGAAGAGATATTATGAGGTGAAGGTCAGGAAAAATTAAATTTTAATTTTATCCACAGTGAACATATAGATGGAATTACTTTCAGGAAGTGTCCAGAACAGCGCTTGTGCTGAAATAAGATAATATCCTAGCTATCTAGGAGCTGAGTCACTGCTGCCTCAAGTGACTAGGAAAATGATGAAATGTTATACTGCTGGCCTTTCTTTAAAAAATAAAAAGAATAGGCAAAGAAAATATATTTGAAAAATGTCTCTGCCAGGTTTTGAATCACCAATCTTTTATTTATAAAACAAATTCTATAGTCATTATATTAGTGTACTAGTGGTAAAAAAATAGCTCTGAAAAAAGAGTAGCAATCAACAGGTTAATAAGGAAGGAATTTTTATTTTAAAGTTGGTTTGTTGTGCCTTCATATACCAGATACCAGATAATGAGAGTTGGAGAGTTTTATACCGTATCTGCATTTTGATGCTTAAACTTGCTATATATAAGTTCAATTTAAAATGTGTATGTTTGTGTGCCTGAAAATGTGTATATACAACTTTAGGTTGCAGGAACCTGCAACCTTACCTACCCACAGGAAGGAAAGTGATTGGCAGATGCCAAAGGACCTGTCTGATATGGAACCTGTTATAGAGTCAAGCCAGGGCAGAATTAGCTTAAAGATGAAATATGGGTATGCATTTGGTTGGATTCATACATTGTGCCAATGGTTAAATTATGCTTTAACCCTGCTTTATTGAACAAGCTATAGTTTGTTCATAAATTATTGCTAAGCCATGGATCATGGTGTATATAACAAGAGATCAGATTCATACAATGTGACGCTAACACCATGAAAATTATCTTAGGACTTAGCATTTTATATGGATTAATCTGTTTCATGTAGTTTGATACAGTGCTTAAGATATCTGGCTTGAAAAGGAAGATGGTGAGTTCCAGATCTATCTTAGGCATGAAGTCAGCTGGTTGACTTTAAGACAGTCATTTTCCCACACTCCAAGGGAACAAGCAATGGTAAACCATTTCTGAAATCTTGCCAAGAAAAGTGTAGGGACTTGTCCAGGCAGTCTCCAGGAGTCAAAAAATGACAAATTTTGTAACAAAAAGTTACCCCACCCCCAATTATTACATATAAAATGCACTACTTTTTAAATGATGAAATTTGGAATAAAAATTCAGAACTATGAAATGGGTGAAATCTGCAACAGATGTTTGGTCCTGTGTAGTTTATTCCAAAGTGAATTATAATTGAGTCCGTTAGCCATTTCTAGGTAATAAAATAGAGCACAATTAGCATGGAAGCTGACCTCAAAAATGGTGGGTGAGGATCATTTATAGCCAGTGTTTAGATCAGGGCTATCAAACTCCCGGCCCATGGGCCAGATGCGTCATGTGCTGGTCACGCCCAGGCCCGGTGTAGTGAAGGGGGAGGAAGTGACAATGTGAGTTTGACACCCTCAGTTTAGATTATAAAGAAGCATCAGGACTAATAATTAGATCAAGAAAATGAAAGCCATCTATTCTTTTTTTTTTTGCTGCTCCACATCCAGGAAATTATGTGGATTCAAATTCCATTTGTAATAATTATGTATAAATGGCAGTCTTATGTAGTCTTAGTTTGTTGATTACATATGTTTTTTTAAACAGTGAAAACAAAGTTTGTTTAAACCTTAAAACCTTAACCCTTAAAAATGCCTCCAAGATGGATAATAATTCTTCTGATACATTTTCTTGCTTCTTTGTCATCACCAATAATTTGAATTTATTATTATGACAACTTAATAACAGCCTGAGGACAATTGATGAAAAGCAAGGCTCAGGAATCAACATATAATTTATAAAGGAAACTCTTTAAAGGAAACATTGCTACTTTCTGAAAGTAGCAATGCTCTTAACATTTGATATTTGTAGATACTTCATATTTAATCTCTTTGAATTATTTCATTCTGTAAAAGCATGGAGGATAGTTAATGGTTCCCTGTATTTTCATCTCAAAATTTCTTTTGCATTAAAACTGGGGCCTTCCAGAGGACTGTACAAGGGCAAGTCCCAAACTTCCTAACTCATAGTTTCCCTCACCAATGACTATACTAGCGGTGGTGTCTATAAATATGAAATGAGTATATCTGAAGAACTTTATTTCACCAACGGCAGTTTAAAGTGTTCTGAGTTATAAAAATAAATCCAGATATACTTTCCAAGTGGATTGGACAAATAGTAAATATGTAAGAGTTTGTGTAGAGTGCTGACTAAACACACAAAGTAATAACTTCACTGAATAAGACTGCAATTGAACAGCAAATCTGCAAAAACTGTCAAAAGACAGTTGAAAGGCCCCGAATAGAACTCTATTTTCTGGTCAAAATCAAGAAATCAAGTTTCAACAAAAAGATTTCTGATTTGTTTTTTAATTTAAATATTCCTAAAAAAATCTGAAAGTGATTGTTTTAGAACAGGCTTACAAATAAACCAAGATATTTTTTTTTTAAAGATTAGCCCAATTATAATCTTAATTTCTTAGCAAGAAGCCTAAAGATTATACATCGTTTTCCCATGAAGGGACTTGTCTGCATAGCATATACTGGCACACAGCTATTGCTGCAACCTGTCCTCGTTAGTGTTATTTAGGCACAACGATGGTCGGAGAATCCTAGAAAATGCTGTAAATTGCTAGTGATAAATGGCTTGCTTTTAAGAAGGAACTTAAATGTTCTTACATCCAGGCAACATTATTGTAATGAGCCTTTTAAGTTCAACAAGTTTCTCTAGTATAAAATGCACCCACTTGGTTGCCTGAGAAAGATGCAGACCAATATTTATTTACTCACCATATCTGTTAAGAATGTTTGACATCTGTTCTGTGTCAATAAGAACATAAGATTTTGTGTCAGTGTTGATTGCCAATTCACTTTCATCCCTAACTGATACATTTAACCCACCTTTCCCAAACCTGAAGCTCCTTTGGAGGTATATACAGGTGGGTCCTTGATATGCTAGCCTATGTTTAATGATGGTCTGGAATTCGATGGCCACAAAATGGGTGCTTGATGGCCTGTAAAGAACTTCCAGTTGTTGGGAAATGTTGAACTACCACCTCCATGTTATATGATAATAATCTAGGTACAGGGCAACTGTCTGCACTTAGGATTGGTTGCCAAGTTCCCGGCAACCATGTGATTGCCTTTTGTAAACTTTGCTGGCTTTTCCAGATAGTCAGTGGAGAAGCTGTCAAGGAAAGTTGCAAACTGCTCCCACTGCCACGGAGCTAGGATTCCCTCCTGGAGGATTGTGTTGGGAGGGAATCTCAGCTTTTGCATTACCCCTCCCCCATGCAGTTTTTTGAGATCAAACAGACTGCCTACCAAAGGGAGGGGAATGCCTCTGGCCGGCTGCAGAAATGGAAGTTGGACCATGAAGATCTCAGGTCAATTCCTGCAGCCCTTTGGAGGAAATCCCTTATTTATTTGTTTGTTTGTTTGTTTGTTTGTTTGTTTGTTTGCTTGCTTGCTTACTTGCTTACTTATTTATTTATTTTTGTCAATTGCTTACAAGATAATAGGTATAAGTAAAAACATAGTTATGAATACATGGATACATATAAGAAAAATAAAACAATAAAAGAAACAATAGGACAGGGACAGTAGGCACGATTGGTGCGCTTATGCACGCCCCCTACAGACATCTTAGGAATGGGTTGAGGTCAATAGTAGACAGTCTAAGGTTAAAGTTTTTGGGGTGTGGGGAAGAAACCACAGAGTCAGGTAGAGTAGTCAGTACCACTCTGTTGCTGAAGTCGTATTTCCTGCAATCAAGTTTGGTGCAATTTACCTTGAGTTTTTATCTATTGTGTGCTCTTGTGTTGTTATGGTTGAAGCTGAAGTATTCATTGACAGGTAAGTCATTGCAATGTATGATTTTATATACCATACTTAGATCAAACTGAAGATGGCATAATTCAACATTTTCTAGGTCTAAAATTTCAAGTCTGGTGGCATAAGGTATTCTACAACGAGTAGAAGAGTGGAGAACTCTCCTTGTGAAATATTTCTGGACTTTCTCAACTGTGCTAATATCAGATACGTAATGCGGGTTCCAGACTGATGAGCTGTATTCAAGTATTGGTCTAGCAAATGTTTTGTATGCTCTAGTTAGTAGTGTGATATTACCAGAGAAAAAGCTACGTAAGATTAGGTTAACAACTCTTAATGCCTTTTTGGCTATGTAGTTACAGTGGGCTCTAGCACTTAGATCATTAGAGATGAGTATTCCAAGGTCCTTTACAGAGCTTGGATCATCAACAAGATCTTGACTATTCAGCTTGTATTTTATATTCTGATTATTTTTTTGCCAATATGTAAGACAGAGCATTTAATTGTTGAGATTTGAAGTTGCCATTTGTTTGACCACTCTGATACATAGTCAAGGTCTTTTTGAAGGGTAGCAGTATTGTCTGTGGTATTGAACAGCTTTACATCATCAGCAAAAAGAATGCAGTTGCTCTTAATATGATCACAGAGGTCATTTATGTAGAGTATGAAAAGAGTTGGTCCTAGAACACTGCCTTGGGGGACACCACTATTGACAGGTACAGAATTTGATAGGAAACTCCCAATTTTGACCATTTGTTGTCTGACAGGAATGCTTCTATTCAGTTATGCAGTTGTCCAGAGATACCATAAGATTTTAGTTTTAGGAGTAGTTTGTCGTGTACCACTGAATCAAAGGCTTTACAGAAGTCTATGTAGATTGTGTCTATTGCTTTGCCCTGATTGAGTTGTGCAGTCCATATGCTTTTGCAGTCTAAGAGTTGCAGATTACGGGATAGTTTTTTCCTGAAACCAAATTGTTTATTGGAGAATAGGTTGTTTGTCTCTAAGTGGGGGATAATGGACTGGTTAATAATTGATTCCATGACTTTACAGGTGATGCAGCATAAGGAGATTGGTCTGTAATTTTCAACTAGGCTGGGGTCTTCCTTTTTGAAGATGGGGATGACCATGGCTTGTGACCATAGGTTAGGCAAGGAGCTGGTCCTGAAAGGTTTTTCAAAGATTCTGCTTAGAGGTTCGACAATGGCAGTGGATAGCATTTTTAAGAAGTAGGCACATATTCCATCAGGTCCAATAGATAGAGATGGTTTTAGATTGCGTAGTGCTTTTTCAACATTGTCTTCTGTAAAATCGATATGTATTAGATCATTGTAGTTTTCTTTGGTTCAGCTAGGAAATACTGGGCATGATTCATTGCTGTTTACAAATACTGAGCTGAAGAATGTGTTAAAGATGTTGGCTTTAATGGTGTCATCATTGCAATCTTTACCATTAGGTCCTATCAGGGGTAGGATGGACCTTGAGTCTTTTAGTTTGTTGTTTACAAAATTGTAAAAAGCGCAGGTCGAATTGGTGCATAGAAGGTTTTCCTCTTGTTTAATGTGATAATTGGTGCATTCAATCTTTATCTGGTGGCATAAATTTTTGTATCGGCTTTTGAAATTGGCAACATGACCAGATTTGTTTTTCCGCCAGAGTGATCTCTTTTTGGATTGAAGTTTCCTTATTGTTATCGGTAATCTGTTTTTTTTTTGTTTGTTTGTTTTGGGTGTTTTTGTTGGTACATATAGCTTGATGACTCTTTTGACTTCAAGTAAAAATATGTTGTAATGGTCTTCAACAGTATTGCATCCAGTGAATAGAGATTGCCAATCAAAGGATGAGAGATTGTTGTCAATAAGATCATAGTTGCCTTTTTTGAAGTTATAATTGGGGATTATGTCATTGTAGTGATTTTTGTGTGGACGTATGTTGAGACAAAAGTCAATCATATTGTGGTCACTGTTGGGAAAGGGTTCTTTAGTTTGTATTCTGTAAATTAAATTCAAACTATTGCAGAAGATGAGATCGAGGCAGTTGTTTAGTTCTAGTGTTGTTGGTTATTAGTTATTCCAGTCCCAGATTTGTAACATCATTGTAGAAGGTTGTGTTTGTGGGTTCAGTTGTACATTCATTTAGGATCCAGTCAATATGAGGTAGATTGAAGTCACCAAGAAAGATAAAAACATGTGGGAAGGATGCTGCCCATGTTAGTAGTGTATTTAGTTTGTTTACATGTTCGATGTCATAATCAGGTGCTCTGTAACATAGTAAGAATTGAAATGTGATATTTAAGGACAGTTCACAGATTATGGTTTCAGGAAGAGCAAGCTCCTGGGTAACTTGGATGTTTTTTAGATGTAGGGACTTTTTATAGAAGATAGCAATACCTCCTCTACGGATTTCACGATCTGATCGGTAAACATAATAGTCTCTTACTGTGGTAATGGAGTCAGGGAGAGATGCATTGAGCCATGTTTCACAGACAAATATGATGTCAAATTTAGCCATATTTAGTAAGAGGAGAAATTCAGGTATTTTATTCGCAAGGCTTCTTGAATTGAGTAGCTTGCATTTAAGGGCAGCAGTAGTTGGAATTGAGGTAGTTAGGGGCGTGCGTGCCTAGTCTTGGGTGATGGTAGATTGGTTGAGGTAGGGTTGTGGTTGAAGGTTAAAGCTGAGTTGTGGGTTGTGTGACTTACTTTTGATACAATCAGCATGGTAGTCAATGTACAGGTCCTTCTCTCCATTGTCTAGATGTTTTTTGAGTTCAGTGTGGAGTATACGGGAGCAGGCACGTTGCTGTATGGTTAGGTCAGGGCAACAACGGAGGTTCTTATGGTTGGTGTTGGTTTTGGTGAGTGAGTTTATAGTGTAAATGAATTTACGTTTGCTTGATTCATTTTTGCAAATTTATGGTATTTAACTGTTTAACATTTATGGTATTTAACTGTTATTAATTTAAGCTGATTTGTTCTTGTGTGCAGGTCTTCGTTTTCTGAAGATTATTATTTAAAATAGTTGTGCAGAATACTGCAGAGTCAGGGGTTTGTTTCACTTTTGAAATGTTCAGTTAACTGGGATGGAATAAACAGGACTATCATTTGCTTGAATGGTTATATACTTAACTGCATTTACAATAACAGTTTCACAACTCCCAAATCTTCATGGAATGACTTAGTTTGTACAAATGGTTCCTAGGGTCTTGTCTGATTTCATTTTAATAGGTGTGGGGTTTTCCTGGGGTTTTGTGTGATTTTATTTTAATAGGTGTATTTTATTAAACCACAGTGGTTTGTAAAGCATGGCTTACAGTCAGACAAAAACACCAAAATTATCCCCCCCCCAAGCCCAAGAAAAGGAACCCACAAAAAATCCTACCCCACCCACATGTCTAAAATGGCTTTACACATTCCCATTGCTCTGTTATCTAGTCCAGCTTTCAACCCTTACTCTTCAACCTAATAAGTTCAGCTTTTGACTTTTGAAAGGTTGGCTGCCCAATTGTGATCTGATCAATAAAACAGTGAGTTACGCTTAATACGAGAACCAGTCAGTAAAAATCTCTACCCTATTTCCTATATATGTCCAGGAATAGTTTAGCAGACTGTAATCCTGGCAAAAATCTAAAAAAAAGGATTATCATATTGACATACTTGCTGTTAAGTGGTCCGTTACACGTTTAAACATGATCTGACCTGGCCTTTTCTTTAAGCTTTAAGAAAACTAATTACTAATGAAAACAGCTTCTTTTTTGAATTTATGAGAAGCTGAAACTAGTTTTGTTGACTAGATTTTATTGACGAAGTAAAATGAAATATTGGTTAAAAATACTACAGCAAGAGGAGTAAGATTATTTAAAAAATTACTGCTCAAGGTTAAAAGTTACCTTGAGATAAGATGGGTGGCAAATAAACAAATTAAAAAAAATACTTGCACCCATTTAAACTTGGACTGATCTTTTTGTTTTGAATCTAAAATGAATGGTTGTTGAAGAGATTTCATACAGGATTGTTAACTGCTTAATTATGATTTCTCTAAACTGTATTATTGTCCTAAGCCTTTCTTTCTGCTTTCATAACATTTTACATTTACTTGCTAAAAGTATCTGCTTTTATCAATCCTAAGTGATTTATATAATTTACTTCTTTGTCACCGTTCGTGTCTGTTTTAAATCAAACAGCTTTCTGGAATAATATCTTTCCTATAAAAAATGTCTCAGAAGAAATATTAAGCTTTCTGCTTGCAAGAATTATTTTTCCCTCCAATTTGATTGACAAAGAATTTTGAGGCTTGTTCTTCTGATATAGGGTACCTGACAGGGCAGCATGGCCATTGACAATTTTCAATTGGGCTGGGAATTAGGATGGTTGTACCCTATCTCAAGCAGAGGGCGTCTGATTTGGAAAAGAATCTCCAGAACAGAACACATAAGGTCCTCACCTAACAACCACAGTTGGGATGGGCAAATCCATTGCTAAGCAATGTGATCATTAAGCAAGACATCATATGAGGCTTACAGCTCCTGCCATGGTTGTTAAGTGAGACATTACGTGACTGCGACTTGAAATTTTATTGCTGGCTTCTCCATTGACTCTGCTTGTTGTAATCTGGCTGTGAAACCCACAAATGGTGAATGCATGATCGCAGGACACTGTGACAGTCATATATTCCTGCTGTTTACAAAGTGCTGAAATCTAATGGGGGGGATGCTGAGACAATTGTAAGTGCAAGGACAGATTGTAACATGATTTTTTCAGTGTCATCACAACCATGGTCACTTAACAGACCAGTCATTAAGTGAGACTACCTGTTAACCTTCCTAGATTTAGTCAATCATTTTTTGCTTGAGGCTTGATAGAAACTTCTATATCACAGTTGCTTTCAACTATTTAGTCACTTTTTCTTTCTTTCTTTCTTTCTTTCTTTCTTTCTTTCTTTCTTTCTTT